>JABUQX010028748.1:10000-12500 GCA_015478945.1 Trachelipus rathkii | reverse complement strand
GTTTAAATTTTAATTTAATTTCTATAAAAAAAATATATTCAGGAAATGAAATATACAATTAAAAATTCAGAAATATCAAATTAACACAAGTAACTAAAAAAGTTTAAGTAACTAATTTAAGTATTAATAAGTAACAAATAAACAAAAGAAAATAAAGAATTTAATTATCGTATATTACGAAATATTTCGTTTAGTAAAAATATAAAAGATTTAATTAATTATAATTATTTAACAACAATAATTTATAATTTTGTGGAAACGGGAAACTAAATAATACTAATTGTGTACAAAGCTTATTTATTTATTTTTAAATATTAAACTATTTATTTTAAAAAAGGTATAAATAAGCTGTTTTGAAGTTTTCTTAGCTGAATATATATATATATATATATATATATATATATATATATATATATATATAGTATATTATATATATATTATATATATATATATATATATATATATATATATATATATATATATATATATATATATATTTTATAACCTTTATATATATATATATATATATATATATATATATATAATATATATATATATAAAAAAATAGAATTACTATATATAAATATATATATATATATATACTAGTATATATATATAATACATAATTATATATATATATTTATATATATATATATATTATATATAATATATTATATATTATGTTTGGTATGGGTTAGATATAGTATATTATATATATATATATATATATATTATATATAATATATATATATAGTAGTATATATAATATATATATATTATATATATATATATATATATATATATATATAGTAAAATTACTAAATCGTCTCTTAAAACCTTATGCCTTTCAGGAAAAGATATTTAATAAAATTTGAAAGACAAAAATAACAGTGGTCAACATATTTGTACTTTGAAAAATTTTCCTAGCTCAAAATAGAAAAACTTTACTAATTTTTGGTCGAGAAACACAAATTTGATAATAATTTTTATGTATTAGCTCTGGTTTTGAAGATATTTACATATTAAATAATAACATAGAACTTACATGTTAACTATCGAAAAGATATCAATTGAAGCTCTTTAATATCATAAAATAAGTACACAACTACCAAAAATGTAAATAAATTTTATGTGACATTAATTATTATATTTTGCCTATGTGTAATGTTTAACTTTTCATGTCATTATAATCAGTAACCTCACATTTTAATGTTTAATCTCTTTAATGACATCTCTTTGGTACTCGTTTGTGAATGGTTTCACTGTCCAGCAATAGTCCGCAAGCATGGAGGCGTTCCATTTACCTTGATACCTTCTTTCCATTCTAGATATATCTTGATGAAATCGCTCACCATGTTCGTCGCTCACGGCGCCACAATTGTCAGGGAAGAAGTCCAGGTGAGAATGTAGGAAATGGATCTTGAGTGACATGTTGCACCCTAATTGACGATACGTTTCTAGAAGTGTATCCACAATATCAACGTAGTTATCAACCCTACGATTTCCTAGGAAGCCATGAACATCTTTAAATGCTTTCCATGCTGCTTTCTCATGGCCAGCAAGAACTAGCTCAAAGTTAACATCCTTAAGAAGTTTACGAATTTGCGGCCCAACGAAGATGCCTTCTTTAACTTTAGCATCACTGAGTTTTGGAAATTGTTTTCTGAGGTACTGAAAACCTTCTCCATCCTGGTCCATTCCCTTCATAAAGTTTTTATCCGGGTTTGTTTCCTCCAAGTTTTGATGTGTAAAGGAGCAAAGAATTTTGTTTCTGTCCTACCAGCAGGGGATGCTGGGACATTTTTCTCAACCTGGCAAAGAGATTTTCCCTAGCTGGCTAGACCTTACGTTTGTAATGAGAAGACCTATCCCGACTATCCCAGTTACAGAGGAAACAGCAGTACTTGGTGTATCCCAATTGCATGCCCAACAGTATTGCAATGACCTTCAAGTCTCCACAGAGGTGCCAGCGATGGTCGGTGTATTTAATTGCAATAAGAAGTGCTTTCATATTTGCATACGTTTCTTTCATATGCACAGAATGTCCAATAGGAATTGAAGGAAGAGAATTGCCATTATGTAGCAATACAGCTTTTAAACTTATCTTAGAAGAATCTATGAATAGTCTCCAGTCTTCTGGCTTGTATTCTAAATGCAAAGCATTCATCAAACCAGGCACATCACAACAGGCAACAAGAGAATTTTCATTTCGAAAGTATTGATTCAGATCGTGTTGGCGATTCCTGTATGTGGATGCATTAACATTAGGTAGTAGGAGATTCCTTTCTTGAAGCCTTGATGCCAAAAGCTCTGATTTGACTTTAGGTAGGTCTAGGTCTCGAATTAAATCATTTAATCCAGCTTGACAAAACAATTTTGGCTGACAAGATTCTTGAGTGTCAATCACAAAATCCGGATCATTTGATGAGGAAGGACAAGGTGGTTCCTCACTTCCACAATCCTCAGCTACGTCTGACTCCAGATTGTAGTGTACTGGAGG
>JABUQX010028747.1:0-25663 GCA_015478945.1 Trachelipus rathkii | reverse complement strand
GAGAGATATCAACTGAAAAATTTCCCCCTCCTACAAAGTAATGCTTTTATGGTCCATTCGGTCGATGTGAAAGAAAATGTCAAAGATGTTTTTCGCTGTTTTTCCTAGTAGGGTCGTTTGTCATAACTTCTCGAATGGTGCAATACTACATAACCAAACAATTCTCGAATCGAAATACCATCCGTACGACAAAAATCTGATTTCTATGAAGATTTTGTACTATGCGGTTTGTTTAGCATGTAAGAATGTAAAGATATTTAAGCTATACTGTAAATATCTGGCCTAAGTATATATATATATATTTTTGTTTTTTAAATAAAAAGATTCAAGGTAAAGTTGGGGTATGAAAACAAATCTTGAAGAACCTAAGCTTTTAACACATTTCAGTTTGTATCTGAAGTAATTGGGAGTAAGGTGCGTTCCATGCATCGGAAAAGAAAAGCAGTAGAAGAATATGACAAAAGTCGAAAGGAAGCCAGCCTTACCGACCCTCTGTAACATTACATTAGTGAGAATTGTCAAGACAGAAATCCACCCTAGAGCTTCAATGGAGCGCGACGGACCCTCACTATGGTAAATCGTCAGTGTAAGGGTTCTCCTTGGCCCAGGTGGCCACAACCATACCCCCATACAAAACGCCGCTCTCTCCTATTATGCACCTTTTCTCTCGCCTCTGCCAAACTCACATTTCTTCCTTTCAGACTTCGTCACCACTCAATCTTCACTTTCTCTTCGGTTCCGTCAGCAGGTCGGTTTCCAACACACTCTCCACTATACATCCGCTAACCCAACCGACTATCAATTCATCCTTTCCACATGACCAAACATTCTCAACATACTTTCATTTATTCTCTCATTTACACCGCTTTCTTTCACACCACAACTCTCTAATCGTTCATTCCTCATTTTATTATTCTTCTCACACCTACACGCCCCTAAATTTGTCCATCTGAACACATTGAACTTTAGATCTATACTTCTTATTCCCGACCATAGTCTCACTACTATAGCAATAAAAGGTACAACATACGCCTCATGTAAGACTCTAGCGCACTCAGGACTATTCCCTTTACATTCACCAACGATTTAATTGCAACCAGCAACCTTCCTGCATTCACAACTTCCTACTAACTCTGCATCATCCGTTCCCTTCTCATCAAACACATCCTTAATATTTAAACTCAAACACTTGCTCCAGCTGCTCATCATCTAACATACTTCACACTGAGGACTGTCCTCACTCACAACCAATAAACCTTACCTTATCTACGTTTACTTTCAAAACCCCTCCTTTTAACATACCCTGCAAAATCTCTCTACAATCCTTTCAAACTCTCTTCAGATTCGCCACACAGAACCAATATCATCCGCATATAATAGTTAGGGCACCCTCCACTCCTCTCCATTCTCCATCATTCTAACACCATTCTCTGCCACCCCCAATTCTTTCATAACACCATCCATATACACATTGAATAACCCAAGGAGACATAACAACAACCCTGTCTCACTCCGCTATTAATCCTAACCAATCACCATTGACACCATTTTTCTTACAATCACGCTTCACTATCGTATACATACTTTTTGATTCATTCAGAAGCCTACCACCAACACCATAATCACTAACACCTGCCATAGCTTCCTATTAACTCTATCATACGCATGTTGTAAATCCATAAAACCTAAATACATTTATTCTTCTTCTCCTCATTTTCTCATCATTTGTTTCAATGTAAAGATTTGATCCACAATCCTCTCCAACTCCTTAAACGCACCTTGTTCTTCACCAATCATTCCCTCAGTCACTCGACGCAACTCTTTCGACCAAAATACCAACATATACCTTCCCTACAACACTCAATAAACTTATTCCCTATAATTTCTCAGTTCCCCTTTTCTCCTTACCCTTATATAAGAGTTCTATTACCGCTCTCCAATCCCTTGGAACTATACCTCCATAACGCTTTATTACAACAACTTCCAAATCCAATCAATCACCATCTCGGCTCCGCTCTTGATCATTTCACTAGTAATTTCATCTATACCTGCAGATTTACCATATCTTCAACTTTCTCACTCTACCACATTACTCCTCCTTACTAATAACCTCATCCCCAAAATAACTATTCCTTCTTGCCCCATCAAAACAACACACATTCACTAACACCTATCATTACTGTTAATATTGTGCAGATTTTCGAAGTGTTTTTCCACACTCCCCTCCCTATCATCCATTTCATCAGTTACAAAACACCATTCCCTATTCATTATTCTACGCAGATTCCCCTTATTCCTTCATTCTTTACCTTTCGCGCTTCCTTCCAGAACAGCTTCCTATTCCTTGTATGTCCTCATTCACTCCTTCCAAACGTTCATTTACCTCTTGTTTCTCCTACGTATGCACCTCTTTTTGTATTTTTTTTCTCCTTATATAATTCCAGCATCTTTCTTTTGAACTTCATCATTTGCTTTAAGTACATTCAACGCATGCTTCTTTTTTTACTTTTAACCGTTTCCATCACCTCTTCATTCCACCATCCGCTGTTGTTAAGCATTCTTACTTCCTACTTTAGCACATACACACACTTCCTTGCACTACTAACAATTGCTTCCTTCATCTTGCCCCAGATTTGTTCAGTATCAACTCGTTCACTTTCAACCGATTTACTAGCGAGCGCTCTACATACTTATCTTATTGTTTGCTCACTTAACTTCTCACTCTTAATTTTAACCACTACTTCCTTTCGTATCACTTTCCTTCCATCCAAGCCCCAATAACTTAATTTTACATAGAACAACTTAATGATCCGATAATCCCATTCCTAAACCCCCCACTGATTTAACATCCAACACAATACTTCACATCTCCTCTTCACCAACACAAAATCATCATACTTTTCACTTCGATACAATCTCTATCTACACCAACTCTAGTATACTTATGATACTCTTGGGTGTTTTAAAGAAAGTAACTTCCACACATACCCTGCTCTCTTCACCAACAGATTCAATCACCTTCCTACATTCTCATTTTCTCCGCCACCCCAAAACCACCTGTTATAACATCCCTTTTTTGATCACCTACCCAACCATTCAAGTCCCCCAACACTAATCAATCTGAAGCTCCTACTCCCCCATCCAGAGCATCATTCAGATTATTCCAAAAATCGTACTCTCTTCACGTTTCCCTCAGATGGAACATACGTCACACCACAACATACCTTGACCTTTCAAACTTAAATTTAACCAATTAGAATTCTAGGACTCACACCCACAAGTCTAACATAGCTTTGTACCACAGGTCAATCATCAAAATTGCAACTCTTTCTCTCCCTCACTCATTCATTTCCACACCAAGCACACACACATTTTCACACCACACCAAACTTAAATTCAAATCCGTTTTTCCTTTTTTTTCCCCATCCCCCCTTTTGGGGGGGGGTTTTTCCAGTTCACAAAAAAAAAAGCCCGCGAGGCAAATCAATTTGCCTTTCTAAATAAATCCATGCACCTCTCTCCTCTTCTCCTCAACATTTATTCCTCTGACATTCGATGTACGCATACGATTCATACAATTTCGCGAAAATTAGAAGGTCGTTTATGGCGATCCGACCATCTCCGAGGCATGCATTAAGCATTCCTAGAACGAGATAGGTGGTAAGTTGGCAGCCAACCCAACACCCCGTCCCCTAGTCGGCTTCTACGACAGCAGGCATACTATGCGGGCAATTTTTTCTCCCCCACACATAGGGATATGAGTATAGGGATGTCTGTAAAATGTTATCTAGAAGAGGGGTGTGTGTACTTTAAGTATGGTGTAGATGTTTTGTGAAGATATTGAAGTCAATAATAAGAATGCCTGGAGGATAAGTGTGTGAAAAATATGAACGCAAAAATAAATTTCTAAGAAAAAATGGGAGTAATATATATATATATATATATATATATATATATATATATTATATATATATATTATATAATAATTATATATTAATATATATTATATAATATATATATAATTAATATAAATATATATATATATATATATATTGACAAACACAAAGAGTCCCTTACAATAGTATTGCGACAACATATCCATTCCATCTTAAACTATGCATCGCCCACTTGGGTTCTCACAATATCAAAAACCAACATCCAAAAACTGAAAATCGTGAAAGACAAGAGCTTTGAAAGTAATAATAACAGGCTGTCTCCTCTCTGCTTCCATCCATCACTTACAAATAAACAAAAATCCTTTCAATGAAGGTCCATCTCAATATGATAGACCATTAATTTTACAGCAAAACCCTCTCAAATGACCACCCTATGCACCACACATTACAGCAACTCCAGCACCAAGAAATAAAAAAGTTACACCAGCGATGAATATATACAATACGCTTTCCCCTCCACCCCAAGACACGTCAATTATCAAACACATCCGTCATCTCTTAATTCAAGAGCGCCCACCCTAAATATCTCCCATAGAAGGTGATGATGTCCCGTCTTCGATTTGGGCACCTCCCTTCCCTCCCCTTCAGGAGTCTAAACATAGATATCATAACGTTCACAACCCTTAAAGTCAAAGATGACTGCCACAGACAAGCGACGGCACAGAATACCTCTTATTAAACTGTTTGGACCTGACAGATATCAGACACAACTTTGATACACTTGCTTTGACGGATCTGTGGGCCCGGCCTGCTATGGTGGCATAATACATCGTAATGTCCGTTTCTCATAGAAGAGGAGAGAGGGGAAGGGGCTACAAAGTTAAGTATATATATATAATGTAAAATAAAAGCTCCTAATCTAAAAGCAACGTGAATGTTAATTTAAACGGAGATTTAAAAATTATGTGAAGTGCAATTTAAATTTCCATTTACATGGTTAGGGTAAGAATTTTTTTTTTTTTTTTTTTTAATGTGAATTTTTAATTTTAACTGATGAATTAAACTTACGTTTAGCACTCCTTGTAAAAGAAAGCTCTTCTTCATCTTCTATTAAAGCAATAAAATCAGGATCAATTGCATCATCTTCGTGGTCCACATCACATTCTAAATCACTCTCTTCATCAGTTAGCGGCGCTACCCACTTTTGCCTACTGGCACTGTCACCTCCATAGCTCCTTCCAAACGTTATTGTGCTCATCTAGAAAACAAGAAGTCGATATAATAATCATAATAATCAATATAACTTTTATTTTTAATATAAAGGGTTAAAAAGAGCATTTTTGAACCGTCAAATTAATTGATCAATTAATTAATGAATGGTTTCCGACCACTGATGCGGACTTTGACTTCTTCCAAAAGGTTAGCCTCACAGCAACAGAAACTTGTAACCCGCGACCTCCCGCGGGTAAATCTGCAACCCCTTAGTGATACAAAGAGTCTGCACAAGATAATAGGGAGAAGAAAAAACTATGCAGGCAATATAAACGGATCCGCACCACCACAAATATGATTACTTTCAAAGCGGCTAAGGCGAGATCACATCGAATTGGGATCACAAACGTGTAAACAATACTTTCAAACTTATACCTTGGCCCTCAACTCCATAATTCCCTTCTTCAGTGTGGAAAGTTATACAGAAAATATTCCGCGACTCTAGCAGCTCTCTACCTAGTCCTCCTTTATTGGCCTGATATAACCGACACGGTCTCTCTCTGCTCCGCAGCTGTCGCAGATGTGTAGGCTATAGCTTTGCCTGCCATGCGAGTTCTCCTGCTATCTGACAAATTTCCAAAATTTAAGAATTAACACTGTACCATCAGACTTCTCAACAGTGAAAGAGGATGATCATATCTACAATTATGATGCACCGGAGATCCGGCTCCGGCAAGGCCGGATTTCCGGCCTTTATACAGCTCTTACAGCTCTCCGGTCCGCCCGGAGACTCTTATATCTCCGGTTTCTCTAGCAGAATTTGTGTAGCGCTTAATTAAATTATGACTTCTAATAATAAAATTTAAATTCTGTAGCTTTGCTGCAAAGGAGCAAACACAAAAATTAAATTTGTGTATGTATGTAATATATATATATATATATATATATTATATATATATATATATATATATATATATATATATATATATATATATATATATATGTAATATGTATAATATATATTTTTTTTTATTTATGTAACTTAAAGGTGACCAGAATTCCGGCCGGAATTTGAAATTTTTTTCCGGTTCCGGTTCCGGCCGGAACTGGAATTACTAATTTACTTCTGAGAAAAAATTGCTGGAAGAGATTTATTTTATGTAACCCATAGCCCATCTTTTAACAAAATAAAATAGTAGCCTGGTGTAGTATTCATATTTTGTATGGCAAATCTAACAGTATTATTTAATAAAGTTTATTATAAGATATTCTCATTAAATCAAATTTAATTTCCAAAATTTTATATATAATATATTATATATTATATATATATATATATATATACTATATATATATTATATAATATATATATTATATATATATATATTATATATATATAATATAAGTTAACTTTCTTTAAACACTTTTTGAAAATATTGCTGAATGTGGTGAATAAAAGAAAAACTGTTCCCCAGTATTGGGCGATGTTTTTAAACGTTTTTCCTTAAATATATTTCCTGCTTCTGAAAATAAAAATTTCTCTGAATATATGGCGGAGACTGGAAAGGAAAGTAATTTTTGGGCTAGTAACTGCTATGTTTGGGAATTTAGCTTTGGTCACTTTCCACAATTAAGTAATTCTTTTCCCAGATTAGAAATTGATTTCTCTGGTAAAAAAAATTCAATTTCTTTAAGAATTTCACTTTTTGAAGAGCCACTGATTTTTCTTTTTTCCTTTTTAAACAACTGACTTGCTGTCACTTTCACTTTCTTCAAACATAAAACTAAGTAACTTTGCGTAATTTCTTTCTTATTGCTCCTGACTGATTTTGGGTATTGGCAAATCTAGTTCATTGTAGATATGCTCGTTTCTGAAAATGGATGGATGACTCATCCTGAACCTTCTTCTGTACTGAGCTACTACTATTATACTTTCTAACCTTCTAATTATTTGACATATTTCTTCAAAAGCATCATTTTCTACTCAATATCTATTTCATAGAAAATCAAGTCAGTTTTTTATCATGAGTCTACTACAGTACTTAAACAATTATCTTGTTTTGATATATGTATATTGATCCTTTCTCTTCCTTTTTATTCAAAAATCTAAACTCTAATGCCTTCTTTTATTCAGCTCTTCTTTTAAAGTCTGAAACTCTTGCTGTATCCTCAGAGTTTGATGAGAATGCTGGAGAGCTCAAAATATGGAGAATAATTGAATGATAATAATTGATTTTGCCTTTTAGTTTCGTAACCATGAGAAATGGTTGCAAAATCATAGAATTTTCAGGTATTTGCCATTTATTAACAGTCAAAGCTAAATGATTGATTGTTCTATAATATAAACTTGCAGAGGTCTTTTCAAACATTCAATTCTTTCAAGAATCAAATATGTCGTATTCCACCTTGTATTCAACATCTTGAATTGGCATAAGTGGGCTTGCAAGATGTGGATCCAAGTCCTGTGCATTCTTTTAAGTTCATTAGAGCTTAAAACTGGAATGATTGAAATGTGTACAAATATTCCAACATTTCTTTATTAAATCACACTGTTTCTTTGAGAAAATAAGGCATCTTTAATAACAAATTGAAGTTTATGAAAAAAAAACAGGAAAAACTTGTGTATCCTGCTAAATTAGTTTCCAAGTTTCATGTTATATGCCCCTCGAAAGATCAAATGGATTATGTTAGGAGGAATTTCCCAAATTATTCATCATAATTTCAAAACGCATAGTGATTTTAATTCCAGAATGAGAACCGGGGAACAATACTGCAATGGAGTAAACAGTCCATTTTTTTAAACTCGCTCGTAAGCCAGAGTGCAATTAAAGAAATAAATGACTCGTTTGAATTATTTAGCTCTCTATATATCTGTAGTAAATGATAAATGATCAGCATTAGAAAACTTCTCGAATACTGCTGATCATAATTTCCTGTATGAGGTTCGGTAACATTTTCTCTACAAAATATTTTCTACTAGGAATAAGATATTTTGGTTGAAGATGGGCAATAAGTTCTATAAATCCCTGCTCTTCAGATGTGAATGGCTGGTTACTCATCGCGATAAAATTCATTATTTTCTGTGATTTGGGGCCTTGATATGCCAAATCTTTTTGGGGGAAACTCCTCAAAACTCACTTATTTCACGGCTTTGGATCTATTGTTCTTTTTGTGTTTCCCCTGTTCTAGAAAATACAAGACTCTCCCTTTAACTATTAAAATTTTTGGCTTTCAGATATTCCCTTCGATGATGATTTTCCATATGTTCAATGAAGTGGCGTTGTATTAAATGTAAGATTTTATGTTGAAAGTTATATGAAAATATATTTTTTACATTCTCATATTTTAAACGTAAGTTCATAAGAAATTCCGGTTCCGGCCGAATTTTTTTTGTGATTCCGGCTAATTCCGGTTCGGCCGGAACTGAAAATTTCCGTTCGGTAACACCCCTAAATATATAGTATAATATATATATATATATTATATATATAATATATATATAATATTATATATATATTATATATATATATATATATATATATATATATATATAATATTATATATATATTTTTTTTTTTTTTTTCTGAAAAAAAATGAAAAATGAAAAAATTAATTATTTATATTCTTTGGGACTAGAGCAAGGGCAAGAAATTTGAAGAAAGTGAAGAGACTAAAATTACACTTTTATATAACCACAATTACGGGCAGAGCCCTTTTCAAGGAGGAAACTTTGAAATATATATATATTATATATATATATATATATATATATATATATATATATATATATATATATATAATATATATTATAGAGACTAAAATTACACTTTTATATAACCACAATTACGGGCAGAGCCCTTTTCAAGGAGGAGCAGAATAATAAAATAATGATAGGAAAAGTCACCCCCTCCCAGGCCTAACATGCAGACAGAGGATTTGAAGATAGGGAGATTAAACACAACAGGAAAAAAACAGATGAAGATAGAGAGAGTTCCACAGAAGAGATATGGCTGGAAAGGAGGAGGAACCACAATGAACAATCCTGGGGCTTCCAATATTCACACAGAATTCATGAGACAGCAAGGCACCTTTGTGCAATGAGGGCGATGCAATGGTTCGCGGAATGCGAGAGGTCAACTCCATCGAGCACCTGTTATTGTAGTATCTATAGTAAAGAGAGAGTGCACCTTCGTCACGTCGTAGAGATAGAGGGTCAAGGGAGTTTGATTGAAGGACAGGGACTCTCTGTCGTCACGTTCGTAGAGATAGAGGGTCAAGGGAGTTTGAAGATAGGGGACAGTTTATTAGTCTTTTATCCTAATCTTCAACCCTAACCAAATGTGGGAACAGTACTCCATACAAGGGCGGATAAGACCCCCTATATAATTGCAGTAACTGTTCAGAAGAAAAAATTCCCACAACCTCAACAGAACTCCCAGTTTTTTCGAGGCCACTTTAGTAACCATTGTGATATGGTTTCCATGATAGTTTATTGTTCATCCATCTTTGCGGTGAGACAGGAAAGCAGTCGAAGAAGATAGGAAAGTTCGGAGGTATTTTAGAAAGGGAGTGGTAAAGAATTTGAGTTTTAAAAGAGTTGAACTTCACAAGGTTGAGGCGACTCCACCGGGAAATCCCATCCAGATCGGTAAGAATACAATAGGAAAACTGATGTCGAGAAGCAAAAGAGGGAGATGGTCTATTTGGAATGTAGTGGAAGAATGGAGGGTTGAGTGCACTCAGCATAATGAAAGGAACTAGGAATGTATTTGATATCACATTGGGGGCAGGCTTATGTAAAGGACTCCGTTTATCACTTGTAGATTTTCCTACTCCTCACATCTTATATGCTCATTATGAATATTCTGCAACTACATGATCATCGAACACATATATAGTTGGAGACAGAACAGAACCTTGCAGAACACAGCAATTAACAGGAAAGGAAGAACATGTTCTGATAGTTAGAGATCTGAGAGAAATATTCATAAGTGAGCAAAGAGGAGGAGGAAACCAAAAGAGAGTAGCAACGCATGCCATACCTAGTCAAAGGCTTTCGATATGTCAAGAGCCACCACACACGACTCCCCATACTCCCCAAGAGCAGAATACCATAAACCTGTGAGATAATAAGAATGTCACCAGTTGATGTCGAATACCACACTGATGATCAAAAAGGAGGGAATGAGGTTTCAGATGATCTGACGAATAATATCCCGGCTTAACGATTCCAGAGTTGAAGAAAATTAGCAGAGTGAAAAGAGAAGGAAAGTTTTTACATTTCCGATCTGCATTGTCTCTATCCTAAAGAGCACGAGAATTGATGCCATCGAACCACGGATTTTGGAGGAGAAAAAGATTAGTAGAAGATGGATGAACTACACCATTTCCTTGGATATATATATATATATATATATATATAATATATATTATATGATATATATATATATATATTCTATATATAATATATATGATAATAAATTATATATATATATATATATATATAAATAATTCAGCCGAAGAGAATATTTTCCTAGCCGGCAACTCCAGCCTCTGCCCAAAAATCACTCTCTGGTGCATCACAATCTATACCCATCTTTTTACACTTTTACTGCAATAGCAAACAGCCAGGATGGTGCCCCTTGCCCAGACATCATCTAAATAATGCTTCATTACATTCACCCTTCTGCATCCGCATTCCTGCTGAATCTGCATTGAATCCTCTTTTCCATTTGTGCGAAAAACTGCATTTGTAATCCACATTCCCAAACTTTGTAAGGAATCTGAAGTTGAAGGAGAACCAAAGCCCAACCTACCTTTGTCATATTAACAAAATAATGGCAAAAATAGTTACGGCCCACCATCTCCCTATTCTGGATGAAGATGTATTGCAGGGCAGTGTCCTTAGTGTATTATTATTTGCTCTTGGATTCAATGACGTCATTACTACCATCCCAGCAACGGTCAAGTTTTCCCAGCAAGTAGATGACCATGCGATATACATCGCAGGTCACCAACTCCAACTAGCCATTGAGAACATTTTACAATAGGGTAACTTCTATGGCTTCCATTTCTCACCCGTCAAAACCTCAGAAGTACTATTTCAGAAGAAAGAGAGTGGAATAACTAGCCTCCTTCCTTCTGCAAACCCAACATTAGGTTAGATTATTGGCCCACATTCTGGATGACCACTTGAAATATGCACCGAACATTAAACACCTGAAAACGACTTTTCCTAGTGGGCTTGATCTATTGCATCATCTACGCTCAAAATCCTGGACACTGATCCCCAAGTCCCTTTCAAATCTCCACATTCACGATAATCCTATCGTAGTTGAACTATGGCTGCATAGAATATGGGTCGAAAAGCTCCCATAATGCACAGCCTTTTAAATCCCATTCTAAAATGAGACAATCTATATCTCCACAGAGCCTTCCAATCGTCCCTCAGCTGGGCTCAAGTTGAATCCCATGTGATGTTGCTCTCTCTGCGAAGGGAATATTATTGTGACAAGTTATCTTCTGTTCTTAAACCCAATATCATCTTGCACTGACAGATTCTGCACTAGACACCAAGAATCCTCTTACTGGCTCATTTGTGCATTCTTAAGCTTCTCAAACATTCTTTGCAAAACGTGCTGCTTTCTCTTACATTGAAGGGTACACAGATCTTGACCTCTCTCCAAATTTCTGCATCCCCCCCCCCCCAGCCGCCCTTGTTTAATAAATCATTAATTGTATCAACTGAAATTTACGGGCGATGTGGGCGCATCTATCACCTTTCCAATCACAACTTCTCCCATAAACTACCCCCCCCCCCATGATTCATTTTTACCTGCAGATTTAATGACCATAATGACTTGCCCTTTTTTCAAATTTATTTCTTAACCTAGACATCCTTATGTCATTTATTGGGTTTGCTCAAGCGCCCCCCAGGCCTAAAGCTCAAAAACTCTAAAAACTCAAATAATATCCGCTGTACAACAATTTCTTCAGCTGCTGCACTCTGCAAGAAACAAATTACACTCTGCTGGACCCCTCTCACAACTGATTATTATCCTGCTCTCCAACAAGGCTTCCGGTCTTACTGACAGGAGTGTTGGGCGAGTGAGGGGCAATAACTTAAAATTGTCAGACACCTGAATGGTGGTCCTTCCTCTCACCAACAAGAAACGCTTGCAGAGGTGATGCCTCGCGCACGGATCTGCAATGGCTAATCAATATCAATCACACTCTACATGTCAAGGGATCCTCCAGTGGGCTGCAAATTTTGCAACCTCCACACCCCGAATCTGTTCACCAAACATTTCCATTGATAGTCCTCAATGGACTCCATCCGCTTTTGCATTTTCCTTATACTATGGTTCATAACACCTTCTAAATACTATCAAATGTACTATCGAAATGTCCCAATTCAGTAGAAGCTAATATTTTCCAGTATTCTGCACTGAATATTTTGTAATGAGATTGCAGAGCGAGTAGTGTTCACGGGCAATCGCTCGGCCTTATTTTCTTTTTTCATAGACATCCATTAAAAGAATTATGCTTTAGGGCTGCAACATACGAGTTGGATTCCAACCTATCATGGCACTCCTCTGGTGCCATGTGGGGGGGGGGAGTCCTGCAAACCCACTCATAATTATATATATATATATATATATTATATATATATTATATATATATATATATATATATATATATATATATATTATATATATATATATATATATATATTGTATTTGTGACTGGTTTTGTCCACTTACAAAAATAATTTTTATTATGCAGGTTAATAGATTTAAGAGCATAAACTTCAATTTAACTTGTAACCTTACAGCAGAACAATAAGATATGTAAGCTTACACAGATACAATAAGATATGTTTATAGATATAAATTTAAATTTAATTATAATTCAAAGTTCTCGACGATGTGTTCAAGGATGAATTATATACCAAGATCTTCTACACAAACTTTATTCTGGACTGCAAGATAAACAGAGCAGGAACCTACGGAACAAACCATTATTAGTATCTATATTATTAATAAAATAATAACAAAATAATAGTAATGATAATAAATAATAATAATAATAATAATAATAATAATAATAATAATAATAATAGTAATGATAATAAATAATAAAATAAATGAAATGATGGTAACAATGATAATAATTAATAATAACAATAATCATATCAATGATAATAATAATAATAATGAGAATAAAAATAGTGAGATTAATAATAATAATGCTAGTAATAATAATAATAATAAAAATAATGATAATAATAATAATAAAATAGTTACCCATTTAGTATCCTTTTACAAATAATATTGGTGATAAACATTTAAGATTGGTGTTAAAAGTCTTTGTTTAAATAGCTATATAGCTTATTCTTTTATTAAAATTAAAGCAAAATAAGCTTATTTTTCTGAAACCATTAGATTCATGAATAGATTTGTAAAATAAAAATATAACATATTAAAAAATAAAAATAGGGTCACTATAGATACCTTCCCTCTCAAGAAGACTGGAAACGTACTGGCTTCAACAGCGGACGCCCAAATCTCGAGGTAGAAGGAACTATAGCAGGCGAAGCATGAGATATAAGAGAAGGAGAAGGAGAAGAAACAGACACAGAAGAGGAAACTTCACAAGAGGGAACGTCAGGAGGAAAAGGTAAAATATCAGGAGGTAAAGCAAAATCGAGGACAGGAGGTAAAATCGGAGGAGGAAAAGACAAAGAAGGCAGGTGATGAGAAACAGAAGAAGAAGCAGTGGCGGTACTAGAAGGACTAGCAGGAGTAACAGAAGGTGGAACTGTAGTAGTAACCACAACAGTCTCATGTAATGGAGAGGAAGACACAGGAACAATTAGTGAAGGAAAAGATGGAAAAAAGGAGGAAGAGCCAATGTCAGAATCATCATCCAAACTATAAGAAGAAGAATCATCAAGGACAAAAGAATTATCGTGCAACAGATTATCAGAAAGGTCAGAATCTGAGGAGTCAAGGAAAGCAGGTTTAATACGTTCAACCGAAACATTTTCAACACGATTCCCATTTTGAATTGTGAAAAAATGAGGTCGGCGACGAAGAACAAGATAAGGACCAGTATAAGAAGGTTGTAAAGGAAAACGATGAGAGTCATGACGAAGAAATACATGAGTAGCAGAATTTAAATTCTTGGGTAAATAAACAGCAGTAGATTGGGAACGAGCAGGAGAAGGAAGAAAAGAAGAAACAATAGAACGAAGCTTAGAGAGAAAAGAAGGATAATCCGGAAAAGGAAGGTCAATAGAAGAAGAAGAAAAAAAATTCACCAGGAAGACGCAAGGGTGAACCATAGACTAGTTCAGCTGCAGAAGATTTCAAATCTTCCTTAACCGAAGACCAAGCAAAACCAGAGGAAGATTCTCCACCCAATGTTGCGGATTAGGGGAGCAGCGCAAAGCAGCCTTTAATTGGCGATGAGGCGCTCGACATAAGAATTTCCTTGAGGGTGATAAGTACTGGAATGGATTTTTTCAATACCAAGGAGAGATAAGAAATCACGCCAAAGATGGGAACGAAATTGTGGGCCATTATCAGTGACAATAGAGGAAGGAACACCAAAACGAGCCACCCAATTAGTAAGAAAAGCCGTAGCAATATTTTCCGCAGTAGGAGAAGAAAGAGGAATAACTTCAGGCCAACGAGTATATCTGTCAACCATAGTCAATAAATAAGTACACCCACGCGAAGGCGGAAGAGGGCCGCAAAGATCAAGATGAAGACGATCAAAACGACAAGAGGGTAAAGGAAATGAACCTAAAGGAGGTTTAGTATGTCTATGAACTTTGGTTTTTTTGACAAGCAATACATGAACGAGCCCAAAACGAGATGTCAGTATGCATGTTAGGCCAAAAAAAACGAGAGGATAAAAGTTTTTGAGAACCACGAATACCAGGATGAGAAAGAGAATGAAGGGTAAGAAAAACTTGTTTTCGAAAAGCAGAAGGAACAAAAGGACGGACTCTGCCAGTAGAAATGTCACAAATTAAAGGAATAGTAGAATCAGGTAAAGAAAGAGTTTGAAGTTTGATAGAAGTATCAGCAGGAAGAATAAGATCCTCCCCAATTTGAGCAGCCGACATAGCAGAGTAGTCTAATGTAGGCAAAGGCATAACCGCATTTACCTGGATACGAGATAAAGCATCAGCACTAGAGTTATCACGACCAGGAATGTGACGAAGATCAGTAGTAAATTGGGCAATAAAATCCAGATGACGAAATTCACGAGGAGAATAGTGTAAAGAAACAGAAGTAATAGCCGAAGTGAGTGGTTTATGATCCGTGAGAACATAAAACTGACGACCTTCAAGAAAATATCTAAAGTATTTAATTGAAGAATATACAGCAAATAGCTCACGACCAAAAGTACTATAGCGAGTGACAGCAGGAGGAAGTTTCTGAGAATAAAAAGCGAGAGGAAGCCAAGCACCATTTTGCAGTTGCTCTAGTGAAGCTCCTACAGCATAATCACTGGCGTCTACAAATAGGCGAGTTTCAGCACCGTGTTCAGGAAAAACAAGAAGAGTGTTGTTGACCAATAGAGTTTTGCTCTGTTCAAAAGCCTCACAAGCAGCATCAGTCCAATTAACCATTGTCGAGCTGCCCCGACGACCTTGAACAAGCAAAGCAGTAACTGGAGCTAATATGGCAGCAGCCTTGGGGAGGAAACGACGATAAAAATTAAGGAGACCTAGGTAAGCACGAAGATCTTTCTGAGTGGTAGGAAGAGGATAATCACGAATAGCAGAAACACGATCAGGTAGTGGAGAAAGACCAGAAGCAGAAATTTTATGGCCAAGAAAATGAAGAGAAGCAGCACCCAAAATGCATTTCTCGAAATTTAAACGAAGACCAGCTTGAGATAAACGAGAGAAAACAGTACAAAGATGAGAAAGATGCTCCTCCGGAGAACGAGAAGCAACTAATAGATCATCAATGTAAGCATATACAAAGGGTAAACCTCGTAAAACATGATCTATCAAACGTTGAAAAGTAGCTGGCAGTTACGAAGACCAAATGGCATAAAGTTATACATAAAATTGCCAAAAGGAGTTGCAATACAAGTTTTAGGACGATCATCAGGATTAACAGGAATTTGAAGGAAGGCAGATTTTAAGTCAAGAGAAGAAAAAATGGTGCATCCATTTAGAGAAGAAGTAAAATCATGAAGGTGAGGAATAGAATAAGTATCAGCAACAGTTTTAGAATTTAGTAACCTGTAGTCCCCAACAAAACGAAAAGAATCTGGCCCTTTTTTAACAATGTGAAGCGGAGAAGCGTAAGGAGAAGTAGAAGGGGAAACAATACCCTTTTCCAGAAGCATGTCAAATTCAACACGTGCAATGTTTAACATTTCTGGAGAAAGTCTGCGAGCCTTGCAAACAGGAGGACTACCCTTTGTCTCAATGTAATGCATTACATGGTGAGACGCAGGAGAAAGATTAGAAATAGGCTGGATTAAGTCAGAAAATTCAGAATGCAAAAGAGCGTGAAAAGAAGAATAAGAGGAGGAATCAGGAAGATTGATACCATAAATAGAAGAATCAAAAGGAACAGCATTACAAGAAAGAGAAGTAGTGTCATCAAGTAGACGACTATTGGCCATGTCAATAAGAATATTGAAATGACTTTTTGCGTAACATCGGCCAAGAGAAAAGTCCAACGGAAAGAACGACGCAGTCCAATAGATAAAGTAAGGAGTTGTTCACCATAGACAGCAATGCTAGAACCATTAGCAGCCCGTAAATGAGAAACAACAGGCGGAAGAGAAGAACAAAAACCATGAACATTCAAAATAGAGAAACTACTGCCCGAGTCAATAAGGAAAAACCGCTTAGAATCACCATCAAATATACGTAAAAGCGAACCTGGAAGAACAGCATTAACTTCAGGAATAGAAATAGAAGAAGAATCAACAGAAATAGGAACTGAAGGAGAAACCGTTGTAGTAGCAAGAACCGAAGACGAATAAGAAACAGTAGGAATATGGAGTGAATCAGAATTGGCATTGGAGGAAATGACCAAGGGAGGAGCGCAATGATCTACGGTCCCCCCCGAGTGGAGTTTCCCTGAAGAGAATTTGTAGATTTAAAATTACAGGGAGGAATGCAGTTACGTGCTCTAACACCAAAATGATAATGATAGTAGCATAAAGGAGAACCCTGAGGAGGTTGTGGCAAAGAAGAACGGGAAGGTGAAGGAGAACGAGATCTAGTGCGAGAAGATGCAGATGAAGATTGCTGACACTGACAACGAGAGATAGAAGACATTTGTTGTTGCAAGGAAATAATTTGAACATTCATATTGTTCAACAAGGTAAGAATATTAGTAAGAGGGTCTAAAGATGAATTCTGGAAAGATGGAGGAGGAGTACAAAGAGAAGAAGGAGCAGAGGAAGATAGAGCAGCGGAAGACGAAGATATAGAAGGAAGAGAAGAGTTAGTAGCAAATTGAGAAGGAAAAGTAATAGAAGAAGAAGAGGAAGAAGAAGGAATAATCGCGAGAGTAGAACCCATAGGGGTAAAAGATGGATAAGTTATAGGAGAAGAAAATGATTGATTGGCACGAATAATAATATCCGCACGTTCAGCTAAATCTTGAAGAGACAAGGCGTCACCATGAGAGAGCAAGGAAGTACTAACAAAGGCAGGAAGACGGTCCAGGAAGAGAGTGCGAAGAAGAGATTGATTACTATCAGCAAGGGGACCAGAAATAGAGAGCATACGGGTAAGAAGCTGTGAAGGAAGACGATCACCCAACACCTCATGTTTTAACAATTCGTGAAAACGGGTAGCATCAGAAGGAGAAAGATGGCGACGCAATAATTCACAAAGAGTAGAATAAGGAGTGAGAGAGGAGCTGATTGAAAGTAAAAGATTAGGGATTGATTTCTGAACTTCATAGGGAATGGAGAGCAGAAAAGCATTTGCCCTATCAAATTCTGTGGGAAGGGAAGCAAGGAAAATGTCAAATTGCTGAATCGTAAAATCCACATCATCTCTCCGAAATTGAGGTGGGGTCAGACGAGGAACACGCGACATAGGCCAGGTAGTCACCGGCATAGTTGCAGAAAGAGGAGGCGGCGGTGGAGTACTCTGCTGATGTAGGTTTTGTTGATGTTGAGACATCAATAATTGTTGATTCAGCGATTGTTGTAACAGATATTGTTGTTGTGGATCATACAAAGGTGGAGGATAAGATAAATTTGGAGATGAAGAAAGGAGAGGGAATATGTTCGAAGAAGTAGGAACAGAATCAGATAATATATTAGAGGTAATAGTAATAGTAGTAGGAGCAGTAACAATAGTAGTAGTAGTAGTAGTAGTAGTAGTAGTAGTAGTAACAGTAGTAGTAGACATAATGGAAAAAAAATAAATACAATTATATTTCAAATTAAAGATGCTAAATGGGTTCCTAATAAAATAGAAATAAAATTGGAATAAAAATGAAAATATAAACAAAAATAATGTAAAAAATATATAAACAATAAGATTAATATTATTATACAAAAAATGAGATGGACGAATGTCACTCCAGCGGTAACCAATTGTAGTGACTGGTTTTGTCACTTACAAAAATAATTTTATTATGCAGGTTAATAGATTTAAGAGCATAAACTTCAATTTAACTTGTAACCTTACAGCAGAACAATAAGATATGTAAGCTTACACAGATACAATAAGATATGTTTATAGATATAAATTTAAATTTAATTATAATTCAAAGTTCTCGACGATGTGTTCAAGGATGAATTATATACCAAGATCTTCTACACAAACTTTATTCTGGACTGCAAGATAAACAGAGCAGGAACCTACGGAACAAACCATTATTAGTATCTATATTATTAATAAAACCTTAACAATATAATAATATGATAATAATATAATAATGAATAATAATAATAATAAAATAATAATATAATATAATTAATAATAGTAATGATAATAATAATAATAATAATGATAATGATGGTAACAATTTAATAATAATTTAATAATAACAATAATCATATCAATGTAATAATAATAAATAATGATGAATAAAAATAGTGAGTGAGAATTAATTATAATAAATGCTAGTAATAATATAATAAAAAAAATAATATAATAATAATAATAATAAAATAGTTACCCATTTTAGTATCCTTTTACCAAATAATATGTGATAAAACATTAAGCATTGGTGTTAAAAGTAGTTTAAAGTTAGCTTATATTAAGCTTATTACCTTTTTATAAAAATCTAAAGCAAAATTATAGCTTTATTCTCTGAAACACATTAGATTCATGAATAGATTTGATAAAATAAAAAATATACATATTAAAAAATAATAAATATGGTCACTTATAATTATATATATATTATATATATAATATATATATATATATAATATATATATTATATTATATATTATATATATATAATTATTATATTATATATATATAATATATATATTTATTAAAACTATTTTTTTATCTTTGAGATACTTTTGTTACTGGAAATGTAGGTGGAGGGCCATTGCCTACCCTGGCTCCACCTACACTTGTAAATGTCGCTTCATATTATACTTCATTCCAAACATTCGTTTGTTGCCCCAATCCGAAATTGAATCACGTTTTGAAAATAATTTCTGAATTGTTATGTATTTTTTTAACAATATATAATGAGATTTAGATGGCATAATAGCTTTTTTTTCTCACATTTCATAATAGGAATTGTACGATAAGATACAGAGAACTGCTGATGGGAAGAAATGTTTGCAGATAGGCGTGGGAAGCGAGGTAACTGCTTGTGTGCTTTGGTGCCGATTGGAAACTAGCGGGGTGGGGTAAATATATTATATTATTATTTTGACAAAATAAATACTGAAATATGGCTAAGTTTATAATTAAAGCAATAATATCACTTGTGGTTGAACAAGCTAGGAAACTCATTTAATGTAGTTCTGTAGTAATACTGATGATAATTGTTAATGATATATTCAGTGGTAGAGGCCAATCCTGTTAATGATTCTAAATTTAGTAATGTTGATACTTGGAATATAACATACCAAGAGGAAATTATCTCTTGAAATTGCGAAATTACATTTAATTAGAACTCAATTTAAGATGAATTAAAGTTTGACTTATTAAGACGTACAAACTAACAATTACGTACAATTTTTAAAATGTTGAAGAGGGAAAGAGGTGAATGGCTAGATCTGTACAATTCTTGGCTAGCGTATTCTTAAATATTGAAAGGACCGTTTAGATTGCTGTGACTTATTTTAGACCTTCTTATCAATAAAGAGGTATTATTGGCTCATTAATCGTAAAAACATTTAGATATTATAAAGACGTGCATTCATGTTGCTAAAGCCATGTAAATTCAGTAATGAATAAAGATGCCTCAGTAGCAGCAAAGATTTTTCAAAGAATAATTTTAATATAAGCTTGTAAGTGAAACTGAAACAATTCTGCATGCGTTGAACATCTTATCTTTTTCAAAAATAGGCAAATAATAGTACCTATTAATTTCTTACTCTTTATATTTGTGGCACCCATGATATCGCTATTCGAGGGTAGCATTGCAGATAACGTGCAATTATTTACGATTTGCTTAAATTCAGAGTAGAAACTGGAGATGTCGTTCTTGTGGGACAGTACACATCACACATGATTCAGAATGAAATTATATTTATTTGTGGAAAGTTGATATGTAATCAAATTGTGAATGAAGTGAAAATTGTGATATTTATTTTTCCCTATTAGCAGACGAGACAACAAACACATCCGGGAAAGAACAGCTATCGACTGGTGCTCGCTTCGTTGAAAAGGATCTCATTGTACGTGAAGAATTTCTAGGCTTTACTCCTCTTGAAAAACTGAAAGCTGAAGATATAGCAAGAGCTATATTGTCTACTACGATATATATTACGATTCAGAGTTGAATTTCTAGAAATAGTTGATATGGGAATCTGAGGAGTTGGCTCCGGCACCGGTGCTGGAGCCACTGCGGGGCCGAGTTGATAAACATTCGTATAACAATAATATTGGTGTGCTTATATAGGTTATCGAGACCGTAGAGCTCGAATATGATGGTTATAAATCCGTATAGGGTGTCTAGGACCCCCCATTGAGGGGGTTCCTGACTGAAAAAAACCACAGAGTGCAAAACAGAAGTCGAAGGAGGAATGAAGAAGAATGAAGGAAGAATAAGGAGGGAAAGAATGAAGAAGGAGTCTGACTCAGAGGAGTAGGAGTTGACAGATGCACCCGGTGCTGGCTCCGGTGCGGTGCCGAGTTATTAAATTTTTGTGTATGATACAATATTGGTGTCTTTATATATGTTATTGGGTCTGTAGATTTCGAAAATAATGGTTTCAGAACCATCAAGAAAAAATAAACAAATAAATAAGTAAATAAATAAATAAAATTTCTTATTCTTTTTGTTTATAACTTACAAATTTACGTTTTTACATACCCTAAAGCAGTAAATCAGTAAATCCAACCACCATCCAACCACCATCTCCTAACCAGTCGTGATCTATTGATCTATTGATCTATTGATTCAAGTCAAATTTTTTTACTAAAATTATCATGTTTTAAATACCCTACCCTTTTAAAGCCAGTAAATCAGTAAATCAAAGTACAATGAAACCACCATCCAGCCATCCTCCTGTCCATCCTTGATCTATTGATCTATTGATTCAGGTCATATTTTTACTAAATTGTAACGTTTTACATACCCTAAATCAGTAAATCAACCACCATCCAGCCACCCTTCTGTCCATCCTTGATCTATTGATCTATTGATCTATTGATCTATTGATCTGATTCAAGTCCCATTTCGAGTATCATTTATGATAAACATAACATAAAATCAAGTTCTTTATACAAAGATCAATCAAATAATATGTTGACCGTAACAAAGTTTTTCACTATTAAATAAAGCTTACTTAGGCATCATCTGAACTATGGAAGTATAACCCACAACGACAAACCTAAACACACCTTAAACATGAATAAACGGTTAACGTTAAAAGTCATCAATCTTAACAACAGTAAAGTAACTAACATAACAATCCAAAAACGTAATCTTTATTCAGCACTTGTCAAGGCATTGTCTCTAACATAACATTTTATATTTTACCATTAACATGGTAAATATTTAACAAAAATTTTTACCATAACCTTGTTAAATTATCATACAGACCTGCAAAAGTATGCTAACGTAAACAAAGTTTTTCACTAATTAAAGCCAACAACATTGCTAGACTAAGAAAATTATTTTTAACAACGACAACCTGGACACATTCTTAAGCAGAATTAACTAGTGAAAATGCAAAGCTTATACCAAAGCTTAATGGCAGAGTGACTGAATCATGGCTCACAAAATAACATATCCATTCGCATTTATCAAATCATATCTCCAACATGACAATGGAAATTTTACAGTTAACATAATGATGATATCGGCTAGGTACATTACCGGTTTCGAAACCTAAGAAAACCCAAAAGGTTTAAAGACAAACAAATAAAGTCCAACACTTTTATTACCTAAACTAATAACATAACATACTTAACACACAACAACCAGACGAATAAAAGCTATCATTAACAACTGTAATCAATAAATGCGAACATTAAGAGGGAAGTAAAAAAGAGTTTTTCTTTTTTTTAACATATAATTTCATGAAAAGAGCGTTATTATAAATACATAAACATATAATACATAAAACATAGTTTTTTTTAATATTATTAATTCATATAAATCAAAACATAGGATTCAACATAGCTTGGGTACGTTCTATATATCTCTCTAAGATTCAACACCCTTTGAAAAGATGTAAGTAAAAATGCCTTCAGCAACACTAAACCATTTTCGGCATATTTTGATTTCAGCAGCACTTCATTCCTTCATACAAGAAGGAAGTAAACTCATCCAATGCTGATAGTTATTACGCACCCTGTATACTGCATTATACGTGGAAAACCACATGTTTCGGTGTAAATATCATAGATTACACCATGTCCTATATGTATTAAGTCCTCAAATATGTCAACATCGTTAAGTGCGATGTTATTCGTTTTTTATTTAAGCAAAGCTGTAATATTTCAGATGTTCGACTGACGTAAACCTATACACGTACGCCAGAAGGTCACACAATCGATGGGTTTCCAGTAGTTGCGTACATCGAAAGGGTTTTAATATCATCACACGACGAGAACACAACCTCTATTATATTATAACCTCTCACACTGTCACCTCTGATAGATAATTTCACTATGCGCAATCCATCGGATAACACACCACTTATCCTCTACCCAATCCTTGCTGTATGTCGATAATCTGATGAATCCAGCATGCACAAACGAATTTATAAGTCCTATTATTTAACCTTGGCGGAATACAGCAATGTATCGGTATCCATCCGGTTGACGATTAAAAAAAGACACATCGTTGGGAATAACGGATAGCTTCCTCGTGAAGATTCAACAACAGGTAGAGATGCCGAGGAGTGTCATCGTACCATTACAGCGAAAAATGTCTCTACTGAGGGAAATCGTATGCGTAAACAACCCTTAAAGTGTAATAAGATTCTTTCTTTTCAACCAATACGAAGAAAGTAAAACAAGAATTACGGACGCACAAAACCGAACCATATTCAGTTCAAAAACGTTATATATTCTCGTTAGACAACATACAACAACAATCGAACATAACAACAACCCAATAACAAGTACAAAAATAAGTTTCTTTATATACTAACCAACGAATATATACTAACGTAACATTGTTTTCATATTTAATAAATAACATATAGCTTTACCAGAACTAAGAATATAATGTACAATGACAAAAACCTAACACACCTTACCCACGAAGAATAAACAACTAACATTAACCAAAGTTCCATACTTAACAACAGTTAAAGTAACTAACACAGCGTACAAATAGTAACCTATTCACACTTTTTCAAGCATATCTCTAACATATCAATGTTAATTTTACATTAAACACTTTACTGATTTACGCCGCTTTTAGAGTATCATTTCGGATAAACATAGCCAAAAAATATGAGTTCTTTATATACTAACCATCGAATATATGCTAACATAACAAGGTTTCACATTAATAAAGCTAACATAGGCATCATTATGAAACTATGAAAAATAATGTACAATCGACAAATCTAACACAAACGTTAAGCACGAATAAACTGTTAATATTTATTACCAAAGTTCCACACTTAACAACCTGTAAAGTAACTAACATTGCATTACAAACGTAACCTATTTCATGACTTTTTCCAAGCATTTTCTCTAACATATTAAGATTAATTTTTTTACATTGACACAGTAATATTAACAAGAGATTTATCATAATCTTGTCTAATATCATTACAGAACCAACATAAACTGCAAACATTAACAAAGTTTTATCCAAACATAACACAAAAATAAGTCTTTTATATACTTACCAGTCGAATATATGGCTAACGTAACAACGTTTTTACATTAATAAAGCTAACATAACATTAACCTGAACTAAGAATATTAAATGTACAACTACAAACCTAACACACCATATGTACGAATAAACTACTACATTAACAAAAAATTTCCGCACTTAACAGCAGTAACATCCTAACACTCATACAAAACGTAAGCTATTCACACTTTTTTCAAGCATATCTTTAACATATCAATGTTAATTTTACATTAACATCCAAAAACATAAGAAAAGTTCAGCACGAACCTGGCTAATCATCACATACTGACAATGAATATAATGAGAACGTAACAAAGTTTTTTACATCAACTTTTCGTAATATTTAACAAAAATTCATCATAACCTGGTCTAAAATATCATTAATCGCCCAGCGAATAATTGCAAACATAACAAAGTTTTAACCATAACATAACAAAAAATAACAAAATTTTTATTCCTGACATTAACCTAAAAATAAGTTCTTTGAATAAAATATCACAGTAAAGCGTAATAGTTTACTGATTTTAAAGCAGTAAATCTGTAAATCAGTAAATCAAACCACCCATCCCACCTGTCTGTGATCTATTGAACTATTGATTCAAGTCATATTTCGAGTATCATTTTGGATAAACATAACATAAAAATAAGTTCTTTATATACTGACCTACGAATATATGCTTAACCAACAAAGTTTTAGTATCAATAAAGCTAGCATATCAACCGCAACTAAGAATATAATGTACAAATGCAAACCTAACATACCTCGCGTATGAATAATCAGCTAACATCCTGAAAATTCCCTACTTATCAAAGGTAAAAAGCTAACAGGTCATAAAATACTCGATATGTTCCCACTTTTCTCGCATATCAGCAACAGGTAAAGCAGGTATTATCTAACAAAATCCCTTAACAAAGTGACCAATCTATCAAAGATACCAACATCTTTAACTATGAATTGCCACTATCTTCATCAAAATGTCACTCGGTTCGAGTATAACATCATTTGACCTATGAATAAACATAGACATT
>JABUQX010028746.1:17500-30000 GCA_015478945.1 Trachelipus rathkii | reverse complement strand
CTCCAAGCTTCCCTCATTTGGCCTTCTTCTTCTCTTTGCTTACTTAAGTCTAGTTTCCTTTCAAATCGCTCAATGTTGGCCTGTTGTTTGATGGGGCGACTTCTTCTTTCTGTCATAGTGTGTTCCTAGGGTTTTGTTTTTATCTCGCTACTTTATTCCTGCTTTTTCATTACATGGATCTTCTCACCTGCACATCCATCTCTCCACTCATATGACGATGACTTGCCCCTTCATTCTTCTACTCATTTTAAATTCTGCTCTTTTTTTTGCTTCTAGAGTTGCCTCTCGTCCTAATCTTTCCGATTCTATTCTCGCTGATCTGGTAGAATTTCATGTTTGGGGTCGTCTCAAGCTTTGTGAAATTTAAATTCCTTTAAAAAACCCAACATCTTCAATCTGCTCTCTCTAAGACACTTAACTTTTCTATCTCTTTTCGACGGTTCTCTCGTCTACTCCTGTTGACAATATAAATATCCTTGGCCTAACATAAACAAAAAATGTTTTTGAAACCTCACATCACAATGGGTTGCTAGGGCGGCCTCAAGAAACTGGGAGTTCTGTTTAGAATGCGAGACTTTTTTTTCCTCTTCTAAGTTACTCCTATACAAGGGTCTCATCCGCCTTGTATGGAGTACTGCTCTCATTCTGTGGGGGGCGGGGGCTCTGGTTTCATCCGACTTTTGGATAGGTCGAGTCAAAGGCCAAAAGGACTATAACTGTCCTGTACTTTTCTAGTTCACTTGACCGCTTTATATTTGCGGCGGCGATATTGGTGCTTTAAATCCCTTTTCTATAGGTACTGTCTAAAAAAGGGGAGGCAAGTGCTCGAGGAACTAATCCACGCGCGTTACCCCAGCCTTTACGACGCCCTCGTAGCAACAAGGGGTGCTGTGTCGGCAAATGAGTTTTGTGTTTTGAAAAATTTGTTTTTAAAGTAACTCCAGACTGGTTCACTGCGGGGCTTTCTTGTCTTTTCCTGGCCACTCTGTTCTGTGGGAATTCTGATAGAATAAAATTCTGTTTCCTACTTAAGGGCAAGATCCAATTTTGTGCCTGGGACGAGCCCCATTTTTCAGCCCCAAATAAAAATGGACATAAAATTCGGAATTTTCAGCCGATTTTGACTATATAAACACCAAAATGTAGCTTTTTTTGCACTCTAAAACGTTGATTTCCGGTGTTTTTCTGTGTCTGTTAGTCATTTCTTTAATAATTTTTTTCAATTTTCAATTATCATGGTTTTTGACATTCTTTCGTAATATCTTCCAGAATTTTTTCGCGAAATGACCTTCACAAACTTGAAATATGTTATAAATAGGTCCATTATCTAAAAAAGTACAGAAGTACTTTTTCGATTTTTTGAGTTTTGTGCTCAGTGTTGCCCAATTTCCAAACCCACTTTTTTTTTGAATTTTGAAATGAAAAATTGCGATAAATTTTTTTCTGTTTCGGGCGAGGTGGATAAAATTTTCAGGGCTTATGTAGTCAGGGGAGATGCACATTTTTTACTTAAATTATTTCTTTGTATATGCATTAGTTTTTGATTTGTTCTTGGAACAAATTTTCAAAAAAAAAAAAAAAATTTCGAAAATTTTTTAAAAAAATTTCTTTTGAGTATACACAAAAATTATTTAAGTAAAAAAGATGCATCTAGTCCGATTACATATGCCCTGAAAATTTCATCCACTTCGCCTGAACAGAAAAAAAATTATCGTAATTTTTCATTTCAAAATCAAAAAAAAAAAATGGGTTTGGAAATTGGACAACGCTGAGCACAAAACTCAAAAAATCGAAAAAGTACTTCTGTACTATTTTAGATAATGGACCTATCTATGCATATTTCAAGTTTGAAGTCATTTCTGAAAAAATTCTGGAAGATATTACGAAGAATGTCAAAAACATGAAAATTGAAAATTTGAAAAATTCTAAAAGAATGACTACAGACACAGAAAAACACCGGAATTCAACGTTTAAGAGGGCAAAAAAAGCTACATTTTGGTGTTTATATAGTCAAAATCGGCTGAAAATTCCGAATTTTATGTTCATTTTTAGGTGGGGCTTAAAATGGACCCGAAAATAGGCCCCAAAGTGTGACTTCCCCTTAATTTAATTTCCCTCACTTTAAAGCCTGCGTCTGTGCTCATCTGCGTAATTTGCGTTAGATGGATTTTTGAGGCGTTCAACACCCACTCCTTGAATAGGGTTCTGCCCATGAGCGGCGGTGACAACTGTAAAAAAATAAATAAATAAAAGGCTTCTAATAAGGAATTCCTTTAAGCTGCTGAACCACACAAGAATGGCACTCCGAACGGTGAACCACTTTCTAGAATTGCATTAAAAGACATTCATAACTGAGAGCTTGCTCGCTTGACCAAAAAAAAAAAAAAAAAAAAAAAAAAAAAAAAAAAAAAAAGACAGAGAAGTGGAAGCCGCCTTATCTGCAACCCCTGGCAACAGCACTGATAGTGACGATGGTGACTTTTCAGCAAATAAACCTACTGAAGATGAGGATTTGGATATGTTAGACTTTGATAAGTTCATGGCCGAAATTGCATTGACATCTCATTCACCTTCAAAGGAATCACACCAGGAAACCTAATCGTAAAAAACTGAAGAGAACAGTCATCCAAAGAGCAAAGATATTAAATTTGCAGTCTGTGAAGAGGAGACTGAACTCTACGAAAAATGAGATGATGCCTACAGAAGAGAATCCTTTCATGCGGTGGGCATGAAATGGGCCAAGGTTTTCATTATTATCAGTGCTTGCAGGCAAATAATTATCAGCACCTCCTTCATCAGTCGAGAGAGAGCTTATTTATAGTGTAGGTAGGAATGTAAACACCCCAAAAAGGAACAGTCTCTCGCCAGATACTAGTGAAAGCTTAATGTTTTTGCATCACAATTTGTGAATTTTTGAATTTGAGAATTGAATGATATCTATCTTAAAGGAGTATTTTATTATGTCATGTTTGAGTAATAGCGTTTTTTTATTTTAACTTTTCGCTGATTAATTGAGGTCTCTTCTTTCATTATTTTTATTCTTTATATTGTAGCTAGTTAAAGAATCTTCTTGTAAATTGTAATCATGTTAAAAACTTAAAACATAAAAGCTAGTAGCTAAACTTTGTTAATACTTACTTGAAAATGGAAATGGAATATTTTTTAAATAAACGCAAACATAAAAAAGTTATTAATATTATATTTGCAATTATTATTCCTTAAAGATACTATTTTAATTTATAAAATAAATATACTTGGGCACAACCAAATATAAAAATATAAATTGACTAAGTATTGTTTGTATAGGGAATGCATCTTGAGTTGCCTAGCAGTGGCACAATGTTCTTTCTTATTACTTTGTATTTATATATAATAAAGTATCGGTATGCGTATGCGGTTATCGGTATCGGCACCCTAAAAAAACTAGAGTTAACGGTATTGGTATCGGTAATCGCCTCTTTTCTGGTATCGGTTACATCCCTAATATATATATATATATATATATATATATATATATATATATATATATATATACTAATATATATATATATATATATATATATATATATATATATATATAATATATATATATATATATATATATATATATAATATATATATATTATATATATATATATATATATAAATATATATATATATAGTTGTTGAGGAACCGGAATTTTGGGTACCGCACCGCATTAGAGTATGCAAAGCACTAGAGTTAGTTCACCACCCACCGCACCTCAAAAATTATTTTTGTCACGCCACACCGCACTAGAATAAGCACACCACGACCGCACCTAAAAAAATTATTTTTGTCACCCCCCGCACCGCACCGCACCGCAACCACACCGCACAAAAACCAACCCTTTTTCCCTTTTTTTTCCCCCGCCCTATGTTTTCGAGTGCGCATTGGCGTTTCGGCCACCGCAGACGCACATCACCTCTTTAATTTAAAATCGCACCGCAACGGGTCCACTGAAATTATGTCTTGCCCGCACGCACCGAACCAATCAAAAATAAGCGCGCAAACGCACCCACTCGCGAACCGCTCGGTCGGGCCAACACTATTAAACTGCACTACACTAAACAGACATAAAGGGTATCGCGTCGGTAATTATACACAGAGAAATAACATAAACGGTATACGTTGGTATATTCTACCACAACTTCCCCCCACGGAGCCCGACAGTGCCAGCTAAGGTGGATATTATGTAACAGCAATATCTATTACCCCCTAACTCCCCCAATTCTCCAATTTCACCCCCATATCTCATGATGTAATGATTTAAGAAGGAAAAAACAAAAAAATTGCTCTAGGCGTTGGTAATTTTTATCCTCGGCTACCTGAGCAGGGTTAAAGCTGAAACTTGGGGTTTCTGATGAGAATCTGATTAGGCTTCCTGTTTCTACTAAATTAGGCTTTAAGATTCGGGCTCTTGCCTAATAATGGCTGATTTATTGTTTTTAAATTGACTAGCTAGGTATAGTTTTACTCTTAGTTAGTGCTAAGGCATTAATTCATATCATATGGGGTTTGAACCCTAAAGTAAATGGGAATAATGCCTTGTACGCCAAATTTTAGGGGTTGGAAATGAAATAGCTTCTCATGACGGATTATATACAAGGCCTGCATGTGTTTTGTGATAATCCTGTGCCTTCTTATGAGTTTATTATGTATGCTTGTAATAGCTTTGCATTATTGAGTTTCTTAATGAAAAAAATTACCCCATTTAAAATTTTAAACTTTGATACTAAAGTGAAGTATACAATACCTTTTAAGTGTTTACCCGGCTTGTTATCTTATTTTGAAGGCATTAAATTTAAATTTATGCTTATATTTGTTATTATTAGAATTACACTATTTTGGCTTATAAAAATTAGCCCTAAGACTAAATAAAAACTAAGAATAAGCCAAAAAATAACCTATTGAACTTGCGATTTATGAGCTTTTATATGAATTTAAAGTGCCACTATATTTTAGGACCTTTATTCATATTTACAGTAGTCATTTTGATTTTACTTTGTATAGGCTTTCTATTCAATTTTGGATAAAGTGGGGGAAACTTGGATGTTTTAAAAGAAAATTAATTTTACGAAAACTAATAACATTAATTTATATTACCCTTGCATGTACTGCAACCTTCGCACACATATATCTGCTTTGTGCATAGATGGGCACAAATAATTTGTAAATTTGCTTTAGATTTTTAAAATTAGTTTGTAAAGATTTAGATTAAGGAATTCAATGTTTATTTATGCTTAAATTTTTGTAAAAATAAGAGAATTAAAAAAAACGAATTCTGGGGTAGCATTTATATCGTAATATATCTTTTTTGTTTTAAAATATAAAATTTTTACTGTGCTTTGTAGAATTCGGTGATGGATCAGTTCTGCTCAACTATCACCTGGATTTTGCTCCTTTTGCATTATTAGGCTTATTTAAAATTCTTAAATTAATATGTATGATAGGCTAATACTTTGCTTTAATATTTGTTTTGACTAGTGTCGTAAGACAGTTTTCCGCTTTAAAAATTTGCTTTAGGACTTCTATCTTTGGGTAGAGGTCTTCCTATAAAACATTTGCGGATTTGTTTCTACATTTAAAACATTCACTTGAGTGAATGTATTAATTAGTTTGAATGTTTATTTATTGATTGAATACTTTTTTACTTATTTTCTTGAGCTTGTTTTACAATTTTAATTCTGGTTTAGGTTGTGAGCTATGCTCAACATCGTTGATTTTATTCTTTATAAAATTGCCTTGCACAGTTATTACTTGAAAAAACAAGTTTTGTTTTATTTATGAATATTTGATTAGACCTACTGGTATTTTGAAATGGTTACTACATAGTTTGCGTGATAATTTACGTTACATGTGTTTATCACATTTGTATTTATATTTGGCCTTAGGCTTTTAAACATTTGCATGACCTTACATATATATGTTTGGTCCTTCATATTTGGCCTTTGGCATATTTTTGGAAAAAAATTCCTTTGTATATTTTACTTATGTTATATATATATATATTATATTATATAATATATATATATTATATATATATATATATCAACAAAGAATATATATATATATTTTTTTATATATATATATATATATATATATATATATATATATATATATATATATATATATATATATATATATGTTGCCGATTATTTATGACAACAAAGAAGACAAACTAAGACTTTTATTCCTCACATATTTGCATAAATTCTGCAATACTGTTACTATGTTCATTTATTTTTATTTTCATTATTTGTCATGTTATTTTTTATGAAGTCGCATACACATTGTAGAACAATACCCAAATCATTTACGTTCAAAGGTAAAACATCCATTTTTTCTTCAATGTCACATATTTTATCTAAATTTAACTGTAGTTCTAATACTTCTTCATTACATGATCTTTCTGACAAACTCAAATTAAAAATCATAAATTCATACTTGGTTTTAATATCCAAGATTTGTTCACGGATCTTGGCATTATTTAATATACCGTTTTCTACTATTGGTGTACTGGCCATATTTCGTAAAACATCATAACTAGGTACTACTTCACTTGGTATGATTTGTATTTCAAACCAATCTGGTGCCTGTTCGAAATTCGCAAGCAATGACTTGGGTTCTGAAGATTCATACTGAAAATCTTCATCATGACCATCATATATCTCATTTATTAAATCGGAATAAAATGTCTTGTATATTTTACTGGCTATTAAATAATCTGGAGTGGATTTCCATGGTCTCAAATAAAAATAATGAACCTGAAAAACCTTTCCATTCTTACAAGAGGTTATTTCATATGTCAAGTTATTTGCAAACACTTTGGTTACCTGATACGGCCCACTATATTTTTCATCTAGTTTATGGGCAACTTTACCCGATGTTCTAACAATTTTCTTTATCACCAATTCACCCATATCAAATGGACGAAAACGTTCATGCCCTCTAACCCAGAACTTAAAATCAGTACATGGAGTAAACACTTTGTCCATCGTTTGATGCTCAATATTAAGCAGATATGAAGCAGGAGACTGCTTTAACTCGACATGGTAAGTATTGTTATAGGTAGAAATGATCTTTGGCAAAACACTATCCCACTTGTCAGAATGACTTACTGAAGTCCTCATTAGAGAAATTATGGTCCTATTGACCCTCTCACAAACCCCATTTCCCCAGGCTGTATAACTACTCGTTCTAAGATGCTTAATATTAAATTCTGATAAAACTTTTTGAAATCTGTCTGCAACAAACTCCATACCCCTATCTGTCAAAACTGCTTCTGGTACCTTAATCAAAGTTGGTAAAATTTTCTTAAAAGTATTGGCTACAGTCTCTGATGTTTTATTTTTTATAGGAAGGGCCTGAAGAAACTTGCTATTATGATCGATAGCTACCAACAAATAAATATTACCTGATTAAGAGGTTGGAAGTTGTAACAAATCAATCGCCATTATCTGGTAAGGCTGAGTTGTCTGAATTTTTATTATTGGAGGGTGTGGTTTCCGACTTTTGATCTTATTTAGCTGACAAATGGGACAAGTAGTAGCCACATCACTTACTACACTTCTTAACTCAGGATGGAAAATATGTTGCTTAATCAGATTAAAAAGTTTATCTCTTCCTACATGCATCATACTATTATGTGTCTGAAGAACAAAATCTATCATCATTTCAAAAGAAACTACTGGTACCTCACGCATGTTTGGCCTCACGGTAAATAATTTATTATAATTTTAATAATCAATTTGATTATAGAATCTTTGAAATCTTTTTATTTCTTTGGGAAGATCTTTTGCTACCAAATTTTGCTGTAGACAATTCTTTAGGGTCTTTAACGAACTCGAATGATTCTGATTGCTCCTCAATGTTGGCTTATCTAACAACTCATTTTCCTCCACAAAACACGCTGCCAAACCATTTCCACATGAACAACATTCCTTTATTGTCTGAGGCAGAAACTTTATTATTGATCCATTCATTATGGCCAACTTCTCTCTATAATTTAATTTTGTTTTCAATAATTTTAATGTAGTTATTCCAATGACCAAACAAAAACTTGAATGAATTCCGAAAACGTGATCGTCGATCAAAGCAAATGGGGTATTTTCTAATTCTACATCATTTATCTTCCCGTGCAACTTCACAAATTCATTCAAAGAATTGTCACTATTGTACCCCACCATAGTAACTACATGACACAATTTTTCCTTGTGTATTCCAGTTCCCTGCAATCTCATGTAACACGACTTTGTCACCAAATTTATGGATGAGCCAGTATCCAAGATCGCACAAAAATTAAAACCTGCTATTTCTATCATTACTTTAGTAACACGGCCGTGATAATGATTACAAGAGCTTATATTTTCTTGATCCACTCGCCCTTCCTGATCCAAAAAATGATAAACTATAGTCTCTTTGTTCTTCTGTTTTACTTGAAACATGATTTCCGAAGACACATTAGGTTGCTTCATAGAATCACTTACCGAAATGGGTTTCAAATCCAAAGCAAATTCTACCCCTATTTGTTCACTTCTTGTCGTTATCTTTCGCTGTTCTAAGAAAGATGCACAATTTTCACTTTCAAGGTTTGCCGGTGCTATGAGCTGTACGTGACTACCTGACAATGAATGTAAATAAAGACTTGTTGGATCTTCCAACTTCTGGCTTCTATGGCCAAATTTCATAATAAATGTGTCAATAATCAACACATAAACAACACAATTAAACAATTTGCTAAAGGCATTCAAAAAATCAAATGTTGGTGCTATATTCTGGTCAAGAAAACTTTTAATGACCCTTTCTTTTGAAGAAATTTTATACTTTGTCGGAGATTTAGGCAACTCATCTACTAAAATCCCCCTCAAACTCAAAATAGACACCTCCCCTGAACTATCACCCTTTAACCTTTTCCAAACTTCAAGAAACGTTGGCGTTATATTAATTTGCTTTATAAGACATTCCACCATACAATTAGGTCCACCCGCAGGTGAATATAAAGGTCTATAGTCACCCTTCCTACTGTGGTCTACTAGTCTACTATAATTTGAGAATTTACTACGTTTCTACTTAAACCATCAGCAATGATGTTGTCTTTTCCCTGAATATACTGCACCTCAAAATCATATTCCTGTAGATCGTTTAACGTTCTTGCTAATCTAGAGTCTACATTCTTCATGCCAAGTAAATATTTTAAGGGTTGATGGTCAGTTCTCAAAATGAACGGAAGTCCCAATACAAAATTACGAAAAGTCTTAACGGACCATCTAATTGCAGCAAGTTCTCGCTCAATTGCACTGTATCGCTTTTGAGCCTGAGAAAATGCCATGCTAGCCAACGCAATGGTTCTGGGAATCAATACTCCGTTCTCATCGGGCTGGTTTTGTAATAACTCCGCACCGGCTCCCTCTCCGGAGGCATCTGAACTTATTATGAGTTTTTGACTGCTATTATAGTCTGGGAAATACAATATACTATTTTCTAAGGCCAAGGTTTTCAACTTATTCCATGCACTTTTCAAATCAGGTGACCACTCAATCACAGTCTTTCGGGGTAAGCCCATGATTTCTGTCAATGGTTTTGCTATCTCTGCAGCCCTATTCATAAATTTCCTCTGCCAAAGGGTTAAACCCAGAAAACTATGCAAATCTCCTATAGTCTTTATATTTTCTATTTCATATTTGTTTACTTTATCAAAGTATGCTTTGTTTTTCTGTAGGCCGTGTTCATTCACTATATGCCCCAAAAACTCAATTTCCATCGCTGCCCAGGTGCATTTCTGTAGTTTTGCTTTCAACCCCCTTTCCTCCAACCTAGTTAATACCTGATCCAAAATGGTCAAATGTGTATCAAAATCTCTTGCTAATACCAGTATGTCATCCAGATACACGTGCACTAAAGGTGGAGACGTTAATTTACTTTTCAAAGACTTATTCAGAAGATCATTCTTCTCGTTTTCCAAATCATATGTTACTTGTCCACTCAGAAATTCTTCTAAAACCAATTCCATTTCACGTTGAAAACAACTTGGAGCTGTTTTCAGCCCAAAACTTAGCCTTTTAAATCTAAAAGAACCTAATCCAGGCACAGAAAAACTGGTAATATCTCTTGACTCTTCTTCGATCTCCATTTGATAGTACGCTCGACAAAGATCTATACTACTGAACATCTTCGTCCCTTTCAAACTATAAATAGTGTCCTGAAGGTTTGGAATTGGAAAAGTATCTCCCCTAATCTGTTTATTTACGGATCTATAGTCTATCGCCAAACGTAAACTAGAATCTGACTTAAAAATGGGGACAAGGGGACTGTTCCACTCTGACTTTGATTTTTCTATAACTCCACTAACTAATAACTTCTCTATTTCTTGATGAATGGCTTCAGTGACTACAGGATTAAAATGCCGTGGCTTATGATAAACCGGAGTAATTCCTGGCAGAATATCAATTGAAAATCTGGTCAATGAAGATGGTTGTTGCAGATCTTCATCTCTTTTCGTGAATAATTTTGAATGATTCCATAATAGTTCTAAGAGTCTTTTTTGATGTTCACTATTTAAATGTGAAATATGAACTCTCTTTTCAAATTCCTCATATGTCCAATTACTTGGAATGCTTTCCGCTTTTTCCCATTCATCTTGATTTAAATCTAGGTCTTCTGCATTACCGGCATTGACAAAAACACTACACTCTTTATCGAAACTGTTCCCACATTCACCATAAAATACAAGGGTCTTGGCCGTTCCTATTCGGTTTCCGATTACAAGTTTTTCTTTTATTTTAATATGATTTAATTTTACCTGAAAAGTCTTCGTATTTACTACCCCAGGGACAAAAAGGTCATCTTCTTCCAATGGTTCACAAATAAGTTCATCATAATTTATTACCTCTATCGAATCATCCATGATCTGAACTTTTAAAGATTTCAATCTTTCTCTATTATCAAAATCCTCTGCCAGAACACATCCAACTTCATGAACTATTCTTCTGGTCTTATTGTCTTGAAAATATATTTCCCAATAAGTTCCCTCGTCATTATGACAAATTAATTTATCATTTCCTACATCTATGACTATTTTATATTTAAGAAAGAAATTCTCTCCCAAAAACAATTCATAACTGGGAGTCTTATTTAAAATCTTAAAGTCGGTTGTAAATTTTATATGAGCAATACTAAATGTTATAGAAACCCATTCCTCATACTCCAAATTCTCAGTTTCCTGAATCTTATCTAAAAGAGAACGACAAATGTAATTAAATTTTGACCCACTATCTAAAAGCGTAATACATTCAATTTTATACAAATTCACTGTTAAAGTTTTCAATTCTCCACATTGTAATGCCTTAAGAGCACTACTATCTTCGCTAACAAAACTTTTCACTTCCGGGTTTTCCATTTTACTACTTACTCCAATTTTCAATTCAACAGTATTCCCAGCAGAACATTCCGAGTCACCAATCACTTGTTCTTCCACAACCTCCTTTAAATAATTTTTTATTCCCAATGAACCAACGTTGAAACTATTTTCCGAACCAACAAATTTTATTTTCAAGTTTTTTGATGGTGGTTGTTTCTTCAATTTTTTTTCTCCTCAAGTAATTCCTCAAATTTCTTTTCAATTGTCTTTAGTGGGCTTTCTTTACTCATGTCATTTTCAAGTAACTTATACTGATTCTTTACACCCAAAGTAACCCCAGAATTTACCTTGGGTGCTGTGTGTTTTCCGAAACGTTGGTTTCTTTATTCTTTGATTCATTCCCTAAATTCCTTTGAGGTCTCAATTCAGGATTTATGAACCAACAACCTTTAGCAGAATGTCCTATCCTGTCACAGTACTGGCAAACTTCTCTTTTCTCAGTTTTATCTCTAAACCAACATTGACTAACCGCATGTCCTACTTTTTTACAGGACTGACAAACTTCTTTCTTTTCAAATTTACTTTTATCTTGGTGTTTTAACGAAATATTACTACATTGGGAAATTAAATGTGAATTAGAGCCACATTTATAGCATAGTCCCAATTTTTTATAACAATTATGAGACTCATGACCCACTCTACAACAATGAACACATTTTACTTCTCTATTTTCTGTTTTATTTAACACTTCTTTGTTTGGTAAATTTACCTTTGGTCTAGTCATTTTGCATATTGCCTGATTTTCTTCTTCGACAAATGAAAAAGTAGGCGTAGAATCCGCTGAAAACTCTTTTCTAGTTTCTATCACTAATAAGTACTGTTGTATTGAAGTGTAGGTCATCGTTTTTCCAAATATATTACGCATTTCCAAATACTTACTAACTTTTTTCTAACCTTCTCTGGTGACGTATCTCTCAGTTTCTCATACAAGATATTAGAAGTTTCAGGGTCCACATTTGGAAACATCTTTACAAACAAGAATCGTACTTTTGCGGCATAATTATGAAAATTTTCTCCCTCGTACTTCACAGACGAAAATGTGACCGGTTGTATGTCTCCTAA
>JABUQX010028746.1:0-10000 GCA_015478945.1 Trachelipus rathkii | reverse complement strand
AGTTGAAAAAAATCTTGATTTTGTTAAGAGTTTTGGAAGAGTTTAAAAAAGATTTGAGTTGTTTTTTTCAAGAGATTTGACTTACATAAAAGTTTGGATATTTTAGTTTTGTAAAAGGAATTTGAGTTTAAGTTTGGTAGAGGCTTGAGAATTTTTAGATATTTTAAAGAAAAAGTGTGAGTTTTGAGTCAAAACTCACACTTTTTCTCACACATAAGAAAAAGTGTGAATTTTGAGTCAAAACTCACACTTTTCCTTATGAATGACTTTCGATCTTTTCAAATTTAGCTGGTTATCTAAAAGTCTAAATTTGAAAACAAAGTTAATCTACCATATATATATATATATATATATATATATATATATATAGTATATATATCATTTTTTAATATAATATATTATATATATATATTATATATATATATATATATATATTATATATATATATATATATATATATATATATATATATATATATAAGTATATATATATATATATATATATAATATATATATACTATATCAGGCCCCGGGACTGGCCAGGTCGGCTGGTCAGCGATTGCCGAGGGCCCCAGCCCAATGGGGCCCCAGAGAGGCCCCCCAAAAATGAGATAAATTTTTACTAATTAGTTATACATCAGAGTAATTTCGATATTTATTTCCAAGTATCTTCGGTGTGTTACAACCAGATATTAAGATAGTTGCAGTTGGTTTTTTAGTTATATGGCAGCCTAACTAACATCTTTCCGCGACACATCCTTACAGATATCATCGGTAATTTTCTATAACTGGTCATTGCTTGAGTTGCCCAAATATGATGGATGTGATTTTAACAACAATCATATCAAAAAGTGTATTTGAAGACAGCAAAAAGCACAGACTGAAAATAATGAACAAAAAGAAAAGCCACTCATAAAGTTAACTAAAAGACAGACTGGATGAGGCTCTTTTTTACATTTTTGTCAAAAACATTATCAACAAGCTAACTTAAGAAATTTGTTCGATGGAGTCTGTAATATTCATTGTGAAAGACATGATAGCATCAAATACATTCACGTGATGGTAGATAAGACTCAAGATGTAGGTTTATGGAACAGATTGGCGATTGCGTCCGCTATGTCTTTCAAAGGAAAGATATATGGAAGACTTTTAGAAATAACAGTAGTACGAAGAATCATCTGGATTGCTTTCACGAGCTATAAAAATCAGAATTTAGCCAAGTGTGACATATACACATCAAATATTATTGCTTGATTCATTTGACGGGAGCTAACAATGTGAAACGGTGTGTTTATACGGATCTACCAAGCTCAGTTCAAAAAGGAAATTGAAGATCTTATTTACACTCACTGTATGGGACACAGTGCTGAACTTAGGAGTAGCTGATTCCATTAACCGTTGCTCCAAGCAGAAAACTTACTTGGATTTGGTGGAATAATCTGCTGGTTTCTAAGCTCGTCTTATAAAAGAATGGCGTTATGGGAGAGGAGAAACAAAACAAGAAACATATTTGCACATAAAAAATATGCACAGCTTGCAAAAAATAGGAGCCACAAGTTGGTGGAGCAAACATAAAGCTCTTTTCTTTCAATTATCGAATTGAGGATTTTTAAAAGTGAGGAAAGTAGTAAACGCAGAGGAAACTATTGAACTTTTATACGTTTAAAAGAAATATCAATGCGAAATTTTACTGCAAATCTAAATTCATTAGCAAGAAATTTAATCAGTCAAATGGTTCCAAATTTAGACAACTTATGATATGATCTAAATTGTTTATTAGATTTACTTCTTGTTATATCTCCCATTTAAAAATATTTACAAAGTAAAAACCATTGATTATTCTACAGCCTGGAACTTGGTAGAGAAGCTGCTTCAACAAGTAAGGAGATAAAAGAGAGTGATGAATACCTTTCAGGGCATCTGTATTCAAAAAACAAAATATTATTATGCAAATACAGTTAATAGCAAATTAGAAGAATAACAGTTATGATTGATATAAGTAGAACTAGATTTCAAGAAAAAAGAATTCAGTGAAAATTCAAATATATGAAAGCTCTGGAAATCTTCAATGCTCAAAAATATAAATTGGCTTTTTCAGTGCTTAGATTGTCGCAGGACAAGTATCGAAGAAAGATTTAGTACAAACAAAGAAATTTTAGAAGATTGTTGCTGTTAGACCCAAAGAAATTTAATGAAATCGTAATGCTTGATAGCTTTCCTACGGAAGTTCTTTGTAGTATTTAAAACTTGTAAAGGTTTTGGAAAAGGGGGGGAGGAAAAAAAGGTCAGATTATTAGATAGAGCCATGAAACAGTTTGCAGCATCAGTATGAAAGTTTATACAATGCTGAAAAAAACTTAAACATTAAAAGAAACAAACAAGACAAATCTAAATGGAGCTGAAGAAATTTGTGAATTTGGCGATGTAGAATCTGAATTTGAAGAAAAGACGAAAATCTTGTATGGTTACTGCTTGGACAATAAACAATGTTTTCGGTGTTTATCATTCGCCTTTTTTGTTGTTTTTGACCCTCACAATCTGGATTGTTTACCAACCTATATGTAGCTTACAGGTTGTACAAAAACCATTGCACACAAGTCACCTGTGAAAGGGTATTTCTAAACTTAAAATAGTTAAGAATCCACTTAGATTCACTTTAAGCCAAGGACCTTATGGTCTAATCTTCTTTTCGATGAATGAATTTATTAAAGATGCTAACTATAGAGAATTAGCCAGGGACCAGGGAAGAACTAAGCACAAAAAGTGGTTTAGGTATAAACAACCTTCACTATCACATAACCTTTTTTAGTTTGTGTGTCCGTACTCTGTACCAAGGTATTGGGTAGAGATTTTTTTTCTTTTGTTATTAAAAAATATTCTACAATTTGTAACAATTAAATCACAATTAAGAGACATTGTTTTTCTCTTACATTATGTGCATATGTTTTTTATTTTACCGTTGTGACTTTGTCCCTTTAATATTTACTGAGATTTACCAGTAGAATTTAGACTTTAATGGCTTCAAACAGTGTGATTTGGTTGCCTAAAGCTAAAAATATTACTCAATCTCATTTTTACAGTTAAAACCACTCGTAATTTATTATTTACTTATTTTTTTCTAGAGGGAAACGTAGTTTTAGGTTAAGGTCATGTACAAATATATAAATATTTATGTGCAAAAATATGTACATCAGAAATAGCTTACTTTTTTACTCAACTATTTTCCACGCCTAACAAATAGGTGAATGTGGCTTTTAATTAAGCATGTAACCTTAATTTTCAAAAATTACCATTATATATAATACATCGTATTCCCTCTAATATTCTCTGGTAAGGGGCCCTTTTCATCTCTAGGCCGAGGGCCCCAAAGGAAGCCAGTCCGGGCCTTAGATTATATATATATATTATATATATATTATATATATATATATATATTTATATATTATATATATAATATATATATATATATTATATATATATATATATATATATATATATATAATATATATTATATATATATGGTAAAGTCAATCTTTCTCTGCAGCTTCGAACATTTCATCTGACCTTTGATATTCGATATATCGAGTATTGGATATATATCGATAATGAATTCGATATATATATATATTATATATATATAATATTATATATATATATATATATATTATATTATATAAATATATTTATATATATATATATATATATATAAATATATATATATATATATTATAGTAATATATATTCTACCTAACAAAACTTTATCCTAACCTTGACTTAAAGGCCCCCAAGTAGCCCTAACCTAATGGATTATGTAAGCCCCCCAAGTAGCCCTAACCTAATGGATTATGTAAGTCCACAAGTACAGCCCTGACCTAATGGATCATGGAAGCCCCCAAAGTACTACCTAACCTAATGGATTATGGAAACTCCAAGTTACGCCCTAACCTAATATAGATTAATTAAATAGACCCACTAGTTTGCCCTAACCTAAATGTATTAATGAAGGCCGAACTAGGTAGGACACAAGATCTAATCTATCTATCTATTATCTATCTATCTATAACTATCGTATCTATCTATCTATCTATCTAATTATCATATCCTAATCTATCTATATATATAGATATATTATTATATTATATATATATATATAAATATACTATATTATATAATAATATAATTATATCATATATATATATATATAATATTTATAATAATATATATATATTATAATATTATATATAATATATATATATTATATATATATATATAATTAATTTTTTTTTATATATATTATATATAATATATATATATATATATATATATAATATATATATATATATATAATATATACATATTATATATATATACATATATATATTAATGTATTATATATTATATATTAATAATATATATATATATATATATATATATATATATATATAATATTATATAAATAATAATTATATATATATATATATATACATAGAGAGAGAGAGAGAGAAGAGAGAGAGAGAGGAGAGACGAGAGAGAGGAGAGAGAGAGAGATGAGAAGAGAGAGAGAGGAGAGAGAGAGAGAGAAGAGAGAGAGAAGAGAGAGAAGTAGAGAGAGAGAGAGAGAGAAGAGAAGAGAATGAGAGAAAGAGTCCATACACGCGGTGGTAAAGTATGGTGGAGGGAAAAGCTTTGCAAAAAAAAAAACAAACAAAAAATCCATCTTTTGTTCGAACTTTTGTTACCGACATAAAACTGGGTAAATAACCTAAAAGATATTCCTTTCTTCGGCAACGTCTTCGTATCTCTAATTTAACCTAAAAATAAAATACTATTTTGCTTATGCGATACTCTAATTACAATTTTTGCAACGTTTCACTTCTAAAATAAATTTACAATAGTCTATAATTGCAAGAAAACTGCTATTATCATGACAGATGTCAAATAAATTATACAAATTCATCTTCAAAGTTTGCACAAAATTAACAACTAAACACACATGCTGCCTCCATGGCGTAAAATTTCAAACTAAGATTTCTGCTATAAAAGTCCAGTATTGCCAGACAGGCTATGAGAAATTACCCACTCTTGTGACCGAAAATATCCTCTTAAAGGAAAAATTACCCTCTACCAATATATATATATATATATATATATATATATATATATATATAAAGTTTATTCTTTTTTTTATATATATATTATATAATATATAATATATATTTATATAATATATACATATATAATATATAGGGAAACTAACTAAAGTTTATTCTTTTTTCCTATAATTGTTATTTTACCCTCCAAATACCCCCAAACAATAATACCCTTCAAAATACCCGCACTGGACTTAGAATAATTTTTCACTCAACGAAAGATTGAATGAAGCACTATATATTATATACATAATATATATATTATATATATATATATAAATATTAATATATATATAAAATAATATATATATATATATATTATTATATTATATATTAATATAGATATATAATATATATATATATATTAATATATATATATATATTGGTCAGCCTCCACCGAAAAGCAAACATGCAGTACAAATATAACAGTGAGTATATGTGTAAATATTCATGAGAAAGCATATTATAAATAACCTCAGGAGATATATATCTCTTCCTCGCACTCTCCAGTTCTGGATATCATTTTATATATCTCTCTATTCCCTCTGCTAATTTCTCCTTGGTAAGGGCCCCGTGTTTCAAATCTCTAGGACCGGTAGGGTCCCCCAAAGGAGCCCTCATTTCGCTTTGGGTATTGAACTGCTATAGAAATATATAAAGAGATATTATTTTATTTTCTATATACTTATCTTATATAATACTATTATTATACTTCTCTCAATAGTTACTCCAGTCATCTTATAATTAATAAAAGTATATAGGTTATTCATCCGCCCTTGTATCGTGATAATATATATATTATAAGTACTGATCTCATTAATAATCTGGGGTATGATATTTTATATAGATATTAATAGGCTATAACTGTAGTTTCTCAACTCTACTAGGCTTTTTTGAACAGGTAGATCTTATTAATAGTTAAATAAAGATACTCATAAATAGGGTGCAGCCTCCGAAAGCAAACATGGCATGTTTAAACACTAAATAATGCATGTATACACTTGCCTACGCATAGGATACATTGAAATAAAAATTACTCTATTACATTATTACTAGCACGCTTGGCGAGTCATTCTGAAATTTAAAGAAATAAATGGAATTTGAATTAGCGCTTTGAGAACATATTTAATATATCATTCTATTGGTGTGTTAAGAATATAATGTTTGGGGATATCCCGCTGTATGATAATGATAATTTTTTTGGAGACACACAAGGACCTCCATCGCGTGCGAGAGTGTATCGAGGGAACTATACCACTTCGCGTTGATCGTCAAAGTGCCAAATGTCGATTTTTTTAAACTTAACCACAAGAACTTTATTCCTAACGGACGGGCTAACCTAACACGCACAAAAATATGGAAGCAGAAAGTGGGGTTTCTCGCCATACCGGGACGACGGCCTTCGTCCCTCCGTTCGCTGCGCGCTCAGAAAGATTGAAGGATAGTGGCATATTAAGGAGCGCTACAGAAGTAAGAAAAAATTTAAGTAGTTTGTCTTTGACCAGTAGATCAATAAAGAGATAACACAATATCCATATGTGCGACACTCGCTTTTGCTCTCGTACTTACTGCTCATGGAACTCGCGAGAAGGTTTGATGAGAGCGTACGCTTAGAGGTTTTTGATGAGAGCTTTACGCTGCGCAGACCAAAGATGGATTGATTCTAATCTCATTTTCATAATTTGTTATCCTCATTGACAACATATTCTGTTTTACTCTGTGGTTCTATCTTTCTCATGAATTTCCTAGTTAGTGTTTCGTTGGACATATCGTGCCTGTGAATATTGATATCCACTTTTTTTCTCAACTTTATTTATATAGTAATTATTTGAGATAGCCATGCGTATATATTAGGGTTTAAAGGAGGATCTCGCTTAGAGCTCGTGACTAAGTGTCTCGTATCGCAATCTTAGATTACTCACACGTGACTTAATAGCGAAGGTATTGAGATTCACTAGTATTGTCTGCTGTTGTCTGGTCTGTGTTTGTCAGTGTATTGTTTAGCATACTACTCTGTTTATGCCATTCATGTATTAATATTATAGTTATGGCTCTATTTTTCACTTCGAAGAAATTATGATTACACGAAGTGAATCATAAATTTCGAAGGTGTGTGTGCTCCGACTCCAGCTCCGACTCCGGTTCTGACTTCGACTCCGGACTCCGACTCCGACTCCGACGCCGACTCCGGCCTCCGGCCGCTGCGGCGGTTCGGGTTGGTTCAGACATCGGTTAGTGTTGATCTGCTGATATTATTATATATTATTATTATTAGTTTTCATTATTATTATTATTATTATATTTTATGTATATTATATTATTATTATTTTATTTATTATTATTAATTCATTTTATTATTTTATTTTTTCCTCGCAGCGGTTTCTTCTTCGCAAATGCCAGTTTTCTGAGATTCGATATATAAGTCTACATGGGTTAAGGTAATAAACAGTCGCGTGAGTGGTATAACAACAATGATTGAGTGGCCTGTATTTTAATTAAAGGTTATCGAGTCGTTATAGAGTTCGAATATGATGGGTATAAGACCGTAAAGGGTGTCTGGGATCCCCCAGAAGGGATCCCAACCCCAAACATTAAAATATTGAATGAATAGAAAGCTGAAAAACTTGATAAACCTTCTTTAGGTTGATATCTTAAGGTGGTACGGGGTAAAATGACCGATTTGGACAAATTCGTCGGGGACCAGCCTCACCAAATCTGAAATAATTGACATAGGATGTGAAACCTCGGTATACACATTATCTGAGGATGTATTCTTTAGTAAGGGCACCCCGGGTGGTAAAATGACTTGTGGGTGGGCGTACGCCTGCTCTCAAGAAGGAAAAAAAGAATAACAGAACCACCACAAAAGTCTTTTAGAAAAAATTGATTGACATAGAGGAAATAAGCAGCAGAAAATCTTTTGTGATACTCCAATAATACTCAGGAACTCGTTTTCTTTCGTTATTGTGGCGCGAGAATTGTTGTATTGTAGATGTATTTCACGGTGAGGAGAGAAGAGGACTCATAGAGAGTGATTCTGGAACCGATTGATTTCAAAACGTCGGGGACAGCGTACCACCATATATCTGAAATTAAATTGGACTATCCTATAGGCTATGATAAGAGATGAACCGGGTATTACGCGACCTCTGAGGAATAGATATTCTTTATAGCACTGTGCATGTGACCAGGGTTTAGGTGGTAAAATCGCTCGAGGCATATATGGGCAGAGTGGACCGGGCTTTGAAGAACACTTACTTCTGTACATCTCATCCCACAAAATATGAAAAATTATTACCATGGATAATACACGCAGGAAATCCTGATGTGAAATACAGAATGATTATTACAGAGTCCATCTTCTCTATGAGGTTTTAAGTCGTCTAGGACTGGTATACAAAGGAAAATAGTAGCGAACGTGAGAAGGTAAATTAGGGATTAATAAAAAACATTTTTTTTTCATATATTAGCTGATGAAGCAACGGATATTTCCCAAAAAGAACCAGTTTCTACTATTGTGTAGGGTACCAGCTTATTTCGTGGTGTGAATCCGGAGGTGATGACCCTCCCTTTCACAATATATAAGAGAGGATTTTTTTCATCAGTTATGTTTCCAGGTTATAATTTGTGTATCTCAGGGAAAGCCATTGTAGGAAACATGTGGAAATATTTTTGGAAGATTAATCGCCCTTATCTTTGGTTTAAATTCTTCGAAATTAGAGGCTAAGGATATGATGGAGCCTCCTCCATTGAGTGGCGAATTCCGAGGAGTGCAATCTGTTATCGGAACGAGTATCCTAAAGGCTCTCTACATTACATTGTGTTTAGCACTTTGTGTTGAAATCTGTAATTAGCTCATCCTCTAGGACTCTTCTAAATTCTGGTCTCAATTCGAAACAAGATACTTTATGGATTCATTCTCTGAAATATGACCTTTTTTTCGATCGAGTCGGCTCACGAAGTTCGCACCATTAAAACTTCTGTAAGATTATAAATAAAATAGAGGTAAATACAGGTTCTCAAGTAACCATTATATCAACCAAGAAGCACATCAAAAGATGTCGCCTTGAGACAAAGATATGGTGTGGAGCTCCGCTAGGTGTGTGGAAGCACCCCAGAGTATTCTTTTTTTAAAAGAAAGCTTTATGAGCTCAAATACTTGCGCTCCTTGGAAGAAATAAGAATGGACGGGCACTGGAAGACTCTCGAATTATCACAGAAAAGCTACTTCGATGTTAAATTCAATCAGTAATTTTGATTTTATAATAACATTATATGTTTTAAGTAAATTTCTTGGAATAGCCTACACCTTGTTCAAAACAGTTACGGAGTGTCCATTTGGACATTGTCAGTTCCAATAAACTTATATATATATATATATATATATAGGTATATATATATAATATTACTATTACATTAATAAATATATATATATATATAGTATATATATATATATATATTATATATATAATATATATATATATATATATAGGTATATTATATATATATAATTAGTTATATAGGTATATATATTAGTTTATTTATAAATATAGCGTATCAACATACCCTAAAATAATAGATAAGGGGTCACCTAGCCCCACAAATAATAACTTAAAATATATATGTACCTAGATATACGATGAAAACTCTCTACTCTATTATATATATATATAGGTGATATATATATATACACATACCAGTATATAATATGTACTCACTGTATTCATAATTATATATAAGGTAGGTATTTTAAATATGACCGTTATAACACAGCTATTAAATTAGGTGAGGTCATCTCAGGTCAGACCCCAAATATTGGATAATATATATCGGGGGAGCTCTCTTAAGAGA
>JABUQX010028745.1:22500-25231 GCA_015478945.1 Trachelipus rathkii | reverse complement strand
TGATAAATATATAATATTGTCCTTTTCATTAAATATAACTATTTAAATTTATTTAATATGCTTATAAAGATTGCTGTTATTATTATTATGGCATGTCTATCATCTACACTTTTATTTCTTTATCATTTCATTATAATCTCGTAAATTTCATTAGGACTATTGTGCTGATTTAATGAAATGTTACAACTATTTCAACGTTAACTAAACAAAAATTTAAATCTCAACCTATTGCTTAAATTATTAATTATTAGTAAGTAATAATTCAATTAACAAGTATAACGTAAGCATTATAAGTTCTCAATATACTTAACCAGGTTTTTTTTCTTGCGTTCCTTGGCCCCCTTTAATAACCGATCAAAATATTTATTATTTTTATTTATTATTAGATATTATTATTATTAATTATTATATATAATTAATATTATTATTGGTATTAATTATATATATATATATTATTTATTATATATTAATATAGATTATTTATTAGTATTATATTAATATTATTATATTATATTATTATAATATATAATTATAATTTATAATATGGATATATATATAATATAATTATTTTTAATATTATTATATTATTATATTATATATTTATTATTATTATATCCAACATAGATCTCACAACACCAATAGATCTAAATGTTCGGATCCTGATAGCTTCTCCTGCTTCGTATAGTGCCGAGCTCTCAACCTAAAGAATTCTTTATGGTGTACCGATCTTCTTAGCTGCACTTTAATCTCTCCTATTCCACTCATTCCGAAGTTGTTGTGTAAAATATCTGTCTTCATTCTATCGACGTGCAGTCGTGACTAACTAATGATAGCGGAGTAAAAAGCCCAAGTCATTTAAAATGCTTCAAGGAAGTAAAAAGATAATAGTCTGCTTCTCGGAGGCGGGTAATTTTAAGATCTAAATAACGGGTAGTCCTCGCACGAATTTAGATTGACCTCTATGTGTGCTTGCTTCTACAAGCGAATGGCTGTTATTTCCACTGAAAGTTCTTGAAGATATTTTGCGGTTCTTGTAAAAATTCTGGTTTATACCGTAAGGTGCTCGGTGTAAGATTGCATCTCAATTGCGTTATAAAACATGTATGCAAACACACAAAACACACACTACCACACACACCCACACACACACACACACGCGCCACACACACACACCATCGTAACATCACACACGTATGTCAATCACACATATTCATTGTGCATGCAAATTACCAACTCTACATTGTACATTTTTTAACTCACAGAACTTTTTCCATTATTTCTCTATATTTTCTCTCTAAGCTTATCTAAAACTTATCTTTTATCCCTATTCTCTTTTTCTTTATACCTCCTTCGATCAGGATTCTCATTAAACATTAAAATGGAGATAACTATAATACATAAATAAAGTTAAATTGGTGAGTCTTGGAGATATATATTATAGATCACATGTCGGTTGCTTAAAATATATGGCCTTCGATATAAGAGGTAAACTTGGGTAGATTTCTGTAGATTGCTAGTATGAATTTTTTTATTCTTTATATATTGCTCAAAATATCCAGTTGATATAAATATGACTCTATTATATTTTCAGCCGTATCTAATATATGGTATAAATACTATGTATGTTCTTCACAATTTGGGATAGTGAGTATATGGTATAATGATTACTGCGTTCCAAACTCGTTAATAAAACTCTAGCTTATTTAGTTAAATTAAGCTAGAGTTTGCAGTTGATTTGTTAATAAACGGTAAACTCGAGCTTAATTTAACTCTAGCTTATTTAGTTAACTCATTAGTATTTACATATTGTCGACTGTCGATACAAATATTTGGATTGTTGGTAACTACGAGCATATACTTATCTTTTCTTTTTACACTCAATTTTATTGAAGAAATCACTAGTATACATTGATTGGACACGCTATATGACCTAGATACGAATTTTGCACGCCTCTCGATTTTTCTCTTATCTAAATCATACTGTTATGGTCGTTCACAATTCTTTTAAAACACAATATGCATGTTGTCCCATTACTTTCTTCACAATTATTATATATTTATATATTAATTGAATTTTTGTTTGTGTAGTAATTATGTTTAGAAGACTCTAAGGTCACTGCGTTGATGTAGGTGTTGGTTTATGTAGTTCTCCTGCTCCTTTCTATTTATCCAGTTAGTGGCATTATTTCTTAAGTTTTATTGATGGAAACTCCTTTTATATTAGCCTTGTATTCTCTGTGTATTTCTTCGCCACGGTATAGTATTTGCAATCTTATCCGTGCTTTCTTTTTCTAGTAGAGATATTTCCTGAATAACGTACTCGTCGTGTGTACGCCACTGACTGTGCATGAAATTTTGCAATATTTAAATTGCGTATTATGAACCGTGCTTGATTTATGGGGTTGGGTAGTTTTAACTTATCATTTTTTATTTTGTTCAATATTTTTTCATTTTTATTATTCTTTTTTTATTTGGTTTTATTTTATATTTTTTTTCTTTTGCCCCTCCTTATGAAAAGGGCCCTGCCAGCTAAAGACAGCAAAGAAGCTATCATTGTTAAAATAAATGAAATAGTATATATATATAATATATATATATATAATTAGTATATATAATTATATTGGTAAATATTATAGTGTTATTTATTATAAGTAAATTGGTATTTCATAATTAATATAATAATATAGTATAGATATATATTATATATATATATTTATAACAATTTTTTATA
>JABUQX010028745.1:5000-20000 GCA_015478945.1 Trachelipus rathkii | reverse complement strand
ATATAATAGTGTAGTGTGGTGTTAGTATTAGGTTGTTGTTATGAGTGTATTGTAGTGATGTAGTATGGAGTGTATATATATTATAGTGATAATATGTTAGATTTTAATATTATTCATATATAACATATAATTAGTATTAGATATTATAATATAATAATAATATAATAATAATTTAATAATAATAATTATATATATACTATATATATAATATATCTATATATTAATATATATTATTTAATTTATATTATATATATATATAATATATATTATAATATCTATATATATACATTAATATATATAATTATTATTATTATATTTTATAATAGTAATAATAATAACAAATATAATAATAATAATTAATAATTATTATTTAATTATAATTATAATATGAATATAATAATATAAATAGTAATAATATAATATAAATAATAATATAATAATTAAATATAATATAAATAAACTTAATATTATCTAGTATTTAAGATAAAATACCATATTATTATAATTTCTAACTATCAAAAGTACCGATAAATTATGATGATGAATATACAAGTAGTAATATATAAATCCTATTTACATTATCTTCTTCTCATATTTGATTATTCAATTAATATAATAATTTAGTGTATAAAATGTCTTAAGTAATAAATCTCTTAACCCTTCTCATGTGTATATTATCAAAATTATATATATTTATTGGGAACATTATTAGTAAATTATATAATTTATCTATTATTAATTATTTATTATATTCTTATTATCTTATTATTTTCTAGTTGTTGTCTAATGAATATTTATTATATATGTAGTGTACATCTAATAGTTATATAATAATATACTCATATATATACCGCATTATCTTATCTCAACATTGTTGTAATTAAAAGATTATTATTATTAAGTTTTTATAAGACTAATTATTATTATTATTTTAATAATGATTATTGATCATTTATTCCTCGAATTTCATTTATTTGGTGATTTATTGCCCATTATATTTATCATTATTATATTTTATTATTGATATGGCATTATTAGCTATATTATAACTCTCATGTTCATCTGTTATGATTATTAGTTTTAACCATTATTATTTTGAGTGTATTGATTATATATTATTATATTAGTTCGATTTATACAAAGATAGTATTTACGTAATTGTGTAGGTGTTCATGTTGAGATTGATGAAGCAATATAATTTTAATTCCTACACTATAATAGTTATCTTAATGAGATGGACTCTAGATGTAGGCAATAGAATATAGGTGATGTAGTAATTTATTCTCGCACGCTATTTTATTATTGGTGTGTGAGATCTAATATTGTAGTTGAATTAATTAAATTAATTAATTATAATAATAATAATTGTAATAATATTTTTATATATAATTATAATTATATAATAATGAATAAATTGTATAATATTAATAATTATTATAATATTAATTATAATAATAATAAAATAATAATATAATTATATATTATTATAATTATATATTTATAATTATTATAGATATATCATATAAAATATTATTAATATTATTAAATAATTTAATATTTTTTGAGGTTTATTAATTATTATTATTTTGTTGTTAATTATTATTATTATTATGTTAAAAATAAGATTTGGAATATCAAGCCGGCTTTATCAGAAGTTAGTCTGTTATTATTATTATTGGTTAAGTGTTAATTATTTATCTATTTATTATAATTATTTTAATATATGTTAATTATTGATTATTAATATGATTATTTTATGTATTTTATTATATTTTATTATTTATTGTGTATCTAAATTTTGAAGAATTAGAGTCTATTATTATTATATGATGAATAACGATTATATTTTTATGTGTATTTTATTTTTTCATATTAATTTTATTGATTAATCTAATATAATTTCTGTAAATTAAACAATTTATTATTGAAGATTAATATTATTAATTGTTTTGAAAAATAATAATTATTGTTTTCTCATTTTAATTTATAAGTTTTGATTATAATTTATTATTAATTTAACGATTATTATTTATTATCATTTCATATCTATTACAACTCTCATACATTATTAAAAGTTGTAACGCAATACACTATTATTATTATTCAATTATATTAATTAATCCACAAATACAATCATCAAACTATAACAACTATAAACTAATAATCCAAACTCTAAACTCAACAACTAATAAACTATATTATTTTATTGGACTATACAAGAAGAGGCACATACATTGATGGCTCTTGATTAAACCATTGTCTTTATAAACAATATTAATTTCATATCAATCAATATCATATTATTATTATTATTTATAATATTATTATCTATTTCAATCAACTGTAACAATCCAAACCGCAACATTTTCAACAATACTAATCAACCTATCAACGAACATTATGCACCATAAGCTCAAATAGCAGCAACACAAATGATTATTATCGTGCACATTTCAACAATCTCAATAATTACATTGTTATTACAGCTCTCTCATAATGTGGAATTTTTATTGTTATGATATACATTAAAATTTTGAATATGATAATTTCTCATGGTTAATCAAATTTAGATCAATTAGCTCTATATTCATAGTATCTAAACTATTTACGGTTATTTATGATTAAATTTATTATTATTATCGATTATTATTATTACTTTATTTGCCTTAGAGGTCAAGCCCATCTTAGTGTGAATTTGTTCAAATTTCCTGCATACAATGTTAATATTCAGATGTTTAGTAATATAATATTTATATCAATTATTAGGCTGGGCATGTATAGTGTACAGAAATTTAGATAGATAATGTAGGTTGTGATTATTTAAAAGAGTATTTAAATATATTCCTGTTATTACTGCTTTATTACTTTATTGCTTTACTGAAAGTTATATAAATTACTCTTTTTTTTTTTAAGGTCATTGTTACATTAAAGTTGTCAAATTTTATATTTAAATTTATAAACGATTGATTATAATAGAGCATATAATTATACACTCTATAGTAGGGGTGAAATAAACTGACCAATAACCAAAACTAGTATTTAATCTGAGATACACAGAATATACAGAGCAGCAAATATTAATATAATTTTATTTTTTTTAGTAAAAATTATTATTATTATCCTATTATTATTATGATATTATTATTATATCATAATAATGTTGACATTAATAATAAAGATATTAAGTTACAAATATAAATACAATATATTATTATTATTATTATATAAATAAACCAAAATGAGTTTATTTATTATTTATTAATTGATTGTTTGATTAAATGTGTTATATTATACAAATATGACTTGAATCAAATAGATAAATTATTTTCTTTATATAATTAGTCATAGATCAAATTTAGATCCAACAATGGAGTTAATTTTGTTTGGATTATGTGAAGTAATTTAGGAGGGAATAGGTCATTTTGTTAAGATTATGTATTATCTGATTACATGCTTTACGATTTCACTTATATTTTATATCTAATAATTACAATTTGTTAATATTATTCATTTTTGATTACAATTTTATCATGCATATTTAATAATGGTATGTATTAATAATAAATACCAAGTTTTTTAAACTTATTAAATTAACAACAAAATGTTTATAGTTTATAAATAAAACTAAAATAATTGTATTTTATAGAAAATCACAAAACAATTTCAATATTATAATACAAAACTTTATTGTTTTATAGCCCCAAGATAATAAAATAAATTCATAATTATTAGTGATGGGACGAGTTAGAGTACTCATGTGTTATTATTATTACTATTACGCTTAGATTTCATACTCTTTAAATTTAAAAAGTGATTTAAGGTAATGATAATATTTATTTATTATTTTATAATTATTATTATTATTTTATTATTATTTTATATTATTACTTTATTTATTATTGATTATTATTGATATTATTATTATGTTTAATTTATGTATTTAAACTGATTTTTATGACTTAGGATATTACTGATTTGAAATTTAAAATTACATAGCTGAAAATTGTCACAAATTTTAATATTTAAAAAAGTGAAATTTACAAATCTCATTCTTGCTTTAAATTTACACCAAAATTAATAAATCAAGTAGATGAATAAAATTCAAATTTTAGTATTCATATGGAATATTATTATCTAGTGTAATGAGTAGTTTTGGATTGATTCTTTGTTATTGATGGTTATATTTAGTATTTGATTTATAAACTGAATTTTACTGAATTTTATAACTGCTTATTATTATTTAGATGATATTCTAATTATTATTATTTCATAATCATATTTTTTAATATAAATAAATATATGTATATTTGATATATTGATATATAATCTATATATTTATTGGAGAAAAGAATATATATTTTTTATTTAAATCATTTAAAAGAAATTTCTATGGGAGTATGTATATATTGTGAGGACAGTTTGATATTTATACTAATCTACAAAATTACTGAATATTTAAACAATATTTCTGATTTAATTCTGAATCTTTCCTTCTGTATAAAAATCACAAGATCTCAAGTATAGTTACAAACATCATTAAAATTTATTTTATTAAAAAAATTTATGAAATAATTATTTAGGCGTATCATAGATTATTATTTATTGAATAAAAATTCCAATTATTATATATATGATTATCAATAGATCAATAGATCTCAAAAGGGTATGAAGCATCTTATGTATTAGTATTATTGTTACATTATGTATATATTATTATTTATATGTGTTTCCCATATGATTTTTATGAATTTATATAATAATTCAGGAATTCATTTTATCTGTATTTTATATCTTGCTTTTTAGACGATTTTATGACAAAACATAATACAATTTTAATTAGAAAATATGGATATATATATTGACTTTGTAATCTAATTCAGTATTTATTTCTCAATTAGAGGTTATTATGCATCAAAAGATCTAATAGTGAATCAATAGTAAATCTCCAATAGTCATGGTTTATAAGGTATTAGGAGTAATAGTGTGGCTGTGTGTTTTGTATGGAGTTATCAGTAGTAAGTAGTTAGGTGGAGGGTAGTAGTAGTAGTATAGTTTATGTGTAGATTATTAAAGTCTGATTTAATCTTGAAGTTTGTTACCGCTTGTAGAGTATGCGTAAGTAGAGTAGTAGAACGATAAGATTTAATAAGTAAAAAATTGCAAGAATTGACTTTAGAAACGGAATAGCATCATAGATAAATCTATAGGGTAAGTATACAAGTTAGAGTATCATGTATGGAAGGAGTAAGAAATAGTTGAGTGGCAGTTTTAGTATTATTTTTACTGATTAATAAAAGCCCCTCCTGTATAACTATATTTGTACTTCTGGAGATTTGGTACCTTTTTCGTTGCATGCTTTGTTCACTATTTACGGTATTCATACTATTTAAGTGTACACCCCCTCCTAGATTAGGGTTCTGCCCTCAAAGTATACATAACTAATTTTTAAATAAGAAATATGACCCTCGTTCAAGTTGTGAGTCTAATTCATCTAGCACTCTCTTATCTCTAAAAAAGATTATCATGTAAGGAGAAACTGTTAATAGTGCTTACTGTTATATTCAGTTTTTGATTAATGTAAATAAACGTTTATGGAACTCTCTTGTTTGCCATTCTGATTTTTATATTTTCACCTTTTCTAATTTCATAAGTCTCAGTCAATATATAGATGTTTTATCATTGATTAATATATTTCAAGTGGCTAGAAATAATTTTATATTTAACTCGTTATATATAACATATAAATATAGACATATAAATTTTAAATTAATTTAAAAAACTAAATTGTTACGAATACAGAAATAGCAAAAGTATTTAAATATTTTTATGTTGATCAACAGAAATAATTAAAATTAAAAACCATTATAAAATAAGATATAAACTTTATATTTTAAAAACTTATATATAATGAAACTTATAAAATAAATAATAATATAGCTAAATAAATAAATATATATTTTTTAAGTATATTTAGTGTAAATATAATAATTGATAAAAAAGAAACGTAGACATCGTCCACATGATCGAATAATGATACTTGTACTCTCTTCCTATCATTCCTCTCCTTTTATCTCTTTAATTGATACACTCCCGTGCTATTTCTTCTTACCTTTATGCATCTCCAATACATTATATAACTTTCTATTATTTTTACATAGTTAGGGATTACCCCCACCTCTTGAGAGTAAGGTTCCATATAACCATACTATTTACTTTACCTCTACTTCCTCCTTATAGTACTTCCTCTACTTCCTCATTCCTCTTACTTCTTCCCTCTCTACTTTCCTCCCGTCTATCCTCTTATGACCACTCGTGCATGTTCGACTATAATGTGTTACGAATACAAATAGCAAAGTGAGGTATTTAAATATTTTATTTGTCAACTGTAAATATCCCCCAACCCTTCCCCTTCTCTCTCTCTCTCTCCCCTTTCATTGGTCTTTTACTAAAAATATGCCTTCCAAGAGTCTCTCTTTCTCTCTCTTCATGTAATTCTGGTGATATATAGCAGGAACCAGCACCCCTTATCTTAACTCGAAGTATTGCACATCTGTCTACGATACCTTACTCAATTATACCAGGCAGACGGAGAGTTATTGCGTGCGGAGTACCATAGTTATCATCAGGTCCCATTGTTTGTGGATAAAATAGAGGGAAATATAATCACTTCATACGCAAACTAATTTATATAAGATTTATATTTATTATTAAATTCTTTGAAAATATATTTCTTGTATTATAAAGTTTTTTTTTTTTTATTTTTTTTTTCCATATTATTCCAATAAGTTCCAAAAAGATAAACCAAATTGTTTTTTCGTACATTAGAGTAAAAAAACAGTTGCGTCCAGGTTCCTGGTATATTAATTCTTCGTACAGGGTATAATTAATACTTCGAGATAATTATGATTGCCTAGTATATATAGGATTTCCAGTCTATCTACCTGTCAAATATATAGATTACTGTTAACAATAACTGTTTAAGGTATTTATAAGTATTTATACTATATATCGATTATATTTAGAATTTATTCATCAATTTTTTTTCTTTCTTTTATTGTATTATATTTTTTCTCAGTCATACCAGTAAAACTATATATATAAAATTCCGTGAACAAGGAACTCATAACAAATTTATACACTGAATCGAATAGGGTAAAAAACAATCATTAAATCGAATTGAAAACCATCAAAAAATATCGATGTCTATCGATTATATCTTAACCTTCCAGGATAAAAATAATACCCCTTTGGCGATGAGGAGAGCGGGCTAGCCCCCTTCTCTGGAGAGTAATGTAGCTCCTCCGTTACGTATACGACTGGAGTTCAGGTTCAAAACCTTTGAAGTCGGTCTTCCAACTCTTGGTAGAAATTCAAATAGGTGATGCTACTCTCACACCGTGCACTACATCACTTAAAGAACTATAACCCCAAATACTGCTTCGACACGTTTCAAAGCACCTCAAAAGTTTCTCAGGCGCAAATGTGAGAGGGTCGCAAAATGATGTGCTCTGTTGCACTTACATCTGTATGTTTTACGTTTACAGTTTGCTATGTTTACGTTTTTCACTTATGTTGTTTGTGTTGCAACAATGTGCAAATGGGCCCTTCCGTTGCACTTCGGAAGCCGTGTTGGCCGTTCAGTGTGCCACCCTTACTACTATATTATACTATAATGAATATTACTATTATATATATTATTATATTATATATTATATACGTTATGATTGTTCTATATATTACTCGTTATACCGTTTTTAGCGAGTGCTAATAATTATAATATAGTTATGTATAAAATTTGAATCAGATATATATATACAATATAGGTACTAGCTATCTCAAATAATTTCTGTCTGTAAAATACGTAACCATAATATGCGATCTTATATATATATATACTACTATATATATTAGAAACATTTGCTTTCTTATTTTATATTAACGATAGTATAAGCTTTATTGGGTATAGAATTATCCTAACTTTTTTATACTGAAGATAATAACTATTATGTTATACTTTATCTAAGTATGGCCACTAAACTTTCAAGGAGTATATGTGATCACAGATAATAAAAATTATGATATTGAAAAAAAAAACATTTTTTTTTTTGTGGGTAATAGACACCAAATCTCGTCAAACAATAAACTCGATGGAATAAATGTTTGGGAGTATTATAATATTGTTAGAGCTCTTGTGAGATATAGCGATATAGATGATGAATAGCTATACGAGTTCAGTGTTTCAAGAAGTGATTTCAGAGAAAAACTGGTTTAGGAGAAAAATTGCTATATATATATATACATATAAAATATATATATATATATATAGGTTTTTCCTAAGAAATTTTATACTATTACAGATACAATATATCAGCACATATAGCTATATCATATAGTTATATAGAAAAAATTTGGTGTGCTAAAAACTTAGTTGTACGAATCTCATTAGTCTGTGGAGTATATAGAGCTCAGAAAGCAAACTATATATATATGGTCTCAAAAATAGTTTAAAAGTGAAATTATTATACTAGTGGAAAGACTTGAAATTGAAGTGCACATATTATTTGGATAATATAGTATTTATATATATTAAACATCATTACGTAAATTTATGTAAATTATCAATGTGAGTGAGTTTTTATAGTCGATCCTATGAAACCAAACGCAAAATTAGTAGTGTATAGAGAATGGCACTACAAATAATAATTTTATATCCTCTAATTCCGTAAAGAAATGACACGTATTATTAGAGCAAGTTCCAAAGGTAAAAAAATAATCTGACTGTAAATTTAATTTATATAGACTATTTTTTTTGACTAAGCTATATTCGAGTTATTAATATTGATGCACTAATGAATTTTATACCTTAAACTCACTTCAGGAACAGATCTAAGTTAATCACGTTTTTTCGACAAAGATTAGGGCTTGGAACGATCCTTATTCGATAAACGAGTGATAGTTATATATTTCTGCGAATGCAGAAATATAGTACTAATTTTATTAGGCAGTATATATATCGATATTGAGTAGTGAGTTTATGTATCACCTCGATTATATAACGCGCTATTCTCTTACACTGCACTAATACTATCAATAATTATATATATAAGATAAGTTCTTATGGTCTAGATAAAAAAAAAATAACATTAACAAGTTGTCGGAAAACAGAGTTCAATACAGCCTAGATCTAGCTTCGTGCGATTTTACCTTACTCTACTTTGCCCTAAGTTGAACAATTGAGAAGTTGAAAGTGGACTGTCATTACATATAGACGAAGGAAAACATGAAAAATACTGTAACACTATAGGTGCAACACTTTAGCGAAAATGATTTCGGTCGCTCTCACATCAATTGGATAGAAAACAGTGTTGAACCAATGTGTAACCTCCCCAGAGGTCATACTTTCATAAAGGAGATATAACTTGCTAATTTCAGGTAAGTCTCATAAATACAGTAAATTTTAATATATACTGGGGGGATTTAATTATTTTATCTAAGTAGTATATACACTTAACTTTGGATACATACTATGAAGTATCAGTTATAATATTGTTATATACTATATGAAGAATGGATACTAATAAAAAAAGATTATAGGTTTTATACATAATCTTAATCATAGACTTCTTTTAAAATCATAAGGAAAATAATCGTTTTAAAAGGCATGCGTGACATCGACAGTTGCCAGATTTCTAGCCATTTTTAGTCTGTAGAACGATACTCTGATAAAGGAGATTGTCTTATTAAACTACTTACTTTGAAACTCACTTGAAAGTGACTTTTAATTATCCTAATCCTCACTCAATCATAAGATTGTGGTTGACATAATTAATGTATGTATTCCTATTTTTAGAACTCTGAGAGAGTGTCTGGTAATCCTCCTCATTGCTTTACAGTTTCTATCGAATTATTTACTTTAACGATCATCCTTTCTTGAAAAAGATATTATACTTCCTGTGGACTTTTATTTTTTTTTTAAACATTTTAAAAGTAAAATTTAATTAATTGTATGAATTAATTTATAATCTAAAATTTTAAAATTTTAATATTTTTTATGATTTAATATATTGTTATATATAATAATAATATATAAATAATAAATAATAATATTAAAATAATAATAATATAATTAATATATATAAATAAATTAATAATATAATTATATAATTAAAAATTATAATAATAATATTAAAAAACTATGATAAGTATTTATCAAATTTATAAATACCAATTAATTCTATTAAAATTATTAAATTAAATTTAAATAACTAAAATAAGTGATATACATAGCAACATAATGGTAATAATTTCGAGAATATAATGACTAGAATGAATATAATAATAATATTTTAAATAATTAAATAATTATAATAATAATAAATAAATTTAATAATATATCATAAAATAATCTAATAATAATTAATATATAATAATAATAATAATAATTAATATAATAAAATAAATAATAAATTAATTATAAATTAATATACTAATGAATACATAATAATAATTAATAGAAGGCTAATAAACTATTATATGAAATTATTACATATCTTTTTCATTTATAAAATTAAAAAATATATTTCTAATATCATAATAATAATAAATGGAGATTAATAAACTTAATATTGGTAATTAATAATGTAAAATATATATAATCTCCAATAACTATATCACATCTCTCCTCATATATCAATATTCGGAGAGATCCACGTAGAACCGTCAGCTTTGTTAATATAAAAACATCCATTATGATCCAAAATAAAAATTTTCTTTATAATTAAAAAAATTTTTTTATTAAAATGTTTGGATTACCATATGTCTCTATTATAAATTCTTAACCCTTTGCATAATAACCGATATTAGTGTTGTATCATATCAGCATTATTTCGGCATATAATTATCAATTAGATATTATCCAAATTATTTTATTTCAAACATTTTATTATGAGCATCTATATTTTTATTGTAATAATTCATATAGAAATCGATATTAATATAATTTAATATTTATATTTGGAAATCAGATATTTGAATCCCAATATCCGTTGATGATTCTTGATACTTGATATTCGATACAAATTATTAATGTTAGGTAAGAATCGATATTCTAATGTATCCTAATAATTCGATATTGAAATCACGGCAGGCAGAATTTAAAGTACTATGATGCCTTATAATCAATATATCATTTAATATTTAAAGAGAAGCTTTGATATAGTAATATTAATATTTATAAAATCCTTACTCTTATCTAGATTAATATTAATATTTATAGTTAATATTAAAATATTTGATTAATAATATTAATATTAATTATTAATTTAAATTTAAATCAGATATTATATAATAATTATAATTAATAAATGATAATAATTAATTATAATATAATTAATTAAATAAATAAATAATAATTCAATGATAAATATAAATAATTAATGAATAATTAATAAAAAATATAATAATTAAATAGTAATATAGTTGCGTATATATATATGGTATAATAAATTAATATTATAATAATATAAAGATATAAATAATTAATAATATTTATATAATTAATAAATAAGTCATAAATAATTATTAAATAAAATGAATAATCAAGATAATTTATGAGAATGTTGAGAAATCTGGTAAGATTGAATTAATAATTCTGTTCTAACAATTTTATATGGATAATTTATAATAGAAAATAATAATAATAGTATTAAATAATAAGAAAAATAACATAAAGTTTAATGTGTAGTAATAAATATATTTGAAATTATGAATAATAATAATGTTAAGTAATTAATAATTAATAATATCTTAATGAATTAAATAAATAACCTTTAATGATATTATTCAAAGTAATTGTAATTACGATAATAATAATAATAAATAATTAGTGGATGTATAGGTTACATTTTATATATTAATGATCAGAATTATGATATGCTATCTTACTAATTGATATTATTTAATTAAATAACTAAGATAATTATTAAGAGACAAAAGTTTATACTATAAAAATTAGTGGGTCTCTATTCCTTGTGGAATACATAGGATAATGAGGAGGAATTTTTAATAATAATTTAAATAATAATAATTAATAAAATAATCAATAATTATAGAAGTATAAAATATTATGTCAATGATAATAATAAGATATAAAATATATATGATATATTCCAAAGATGTTAATAGAAAATAAATATAGAGAACCTTAGTTACTAAAGCTTTAATCTCAGAAACTATATGATATCTAACTATAAAGTATTAGATTTTAATAAAAAAAAAAAAGTAAGAAAAATTTATTATAATATAATAATTCCATTATTATAATTTAGTTTGTGTTTTGATTCAATTCAACATGCAAGTTTTGGATTATTTTATTTATTATTATTGATTATTTTATACAAAAAAAAATTATTATTAAAAATTATTATTAATTTATAGGAGTTATGTTCAAGTATCGCTGGAGTTTTAAGTTTGTTCATTTTATTATTAAATATCATGATTATTTTTACATTATTTTAATATTGTATATTAATATAATTTATTATTTATATTTTAATTATATTATTTATATATATAGTGTGAGTGAGTGGATAATAAGTATAATTATTAATTAGTTTATTATATATTTTTAATTTATATTATATTTATTAATTTAATGATATTATATTAATTAATTATATTATAATTTACATATTATATTAATATTATTTAATTTTACATAATTATATTTATAATGTTAGGAATATGCTGTAAAATTACTTACAAATACATAAATAATATTAGTAATTAATAATTCAATTCTTATTTATATGCAGTTTATAATATTATTGTAATATATATATTTATATACTGATTTTTAAACCGCATCTTTTTCCTTTTTAATTAAAATGCATATTTTTATATATGGTAGACGTTCCTATTAGATCTGTATATATTTGATAATTAATTATAAATTATTTATTATATATAATTTTTATTTATAATATTATTATTATTCATTTTAATGAGTTAATTATTTATTATATTATTATTATATTATTAGTTTATATAATTATATATTTATTATATTATTTAATTATTATATATTATTTAATTATTATATTTTTATTATTATTAGGATATGTTTTTGTGTATTAACTGGACGAAGTGGATATATCCAAATTCCTATTGAATTTTAATTGAAACAAACATTATTTATAAATTATGAATTTTCAGTGGATGATATTAGGTACAGTTCTGAATGTAAATACTTTTTGATTTCCTTCTAAAACATGTTCCTCAGCTTTCGTCCACTCACGTTAGACAATTTCAAGTACAAATATGAATAATTATAATTTATTTTAAGAATCTCAGTAGTCTAATGTTCCAGTAGCCGCCATACTACAGTATATAGTATGGAGGTGAGTGAGGTAATAAAAAATTTCAATTTTTAAATTAAATATATACTTATTACATACAGTACATGATGTACAAGAAATAAAAGCATGAAGATGACTGTTTAAATATTAAGAAAAATAAATGTTTATAAGATAGTTTGGAAAATAGATGAATAGGTTACGTTTTTTTCATTTTCTTTTTTTCTAATTTAAAAAATTTATAAGATAATTGTTCAAATGGTTAATCTCGTTTTATATATTATTTACTCTCAAATTATGTCCAGTCATAGTTTTTCTTATATTAAAAGGAAGTAAATCCCCATCACAGTTCCTAAGTAATTCAGAAAATATTCCCTTATTCAAATATAGAATAATACAAAGAGTCGTAGTAATATGATTTTACTATACTTTATTATCATTGTGTGTATAATATATTTTTTGTATATGCTCTTCCATATTAGCATATTATGGTTTTTGATATGTTATTACTTATGGTTGTTCTATGCTATATATATTATATATGCAATCGATCATGCATGCCGAAGTGTATATCTCGATCGTTCAATAGCTCCAATGTAAGAGTGGCTGATTATAATATCTCACTCTCATGCAAGTATTAGAAATTTTGTACACGCTACTTCGCTCACTAAGCAATTATATATTATTATAATCATTCGACTGTGGTGTATGTCTATCGTTTATGATATAGTCGTATAAGATGTTTGTTGATGTTTCTAGGTATGACGGTTGATGCATGAAGAATGAAGTGTCCTATTCCTATCCTATTCCTATCCTATTCTTATATTAATTAATTTTACGAAATTAGATTTTTTTTAGTTTTTTCTATTATTAATATAATTAGATTATTTTCCAATATTATGATATTCCTTATATTCATTTTTATGTGAACCTAACCACTTACTCTCTTACTGTTCAATAGATAGTGTGCTGAAGTGGTGGTTAATTTCTATTTATTTCATTCAGTAGCGTATGTCTAAAGAGATTTAATGTTAATTTATTATCAGAGTTATTTTTTTTTAGATGGACCTTGGTCCGTTATTTTTGGATTAAATTGAGGTGCCAATGACTTTTTCACTGACAGAGATAAAAGAAAATATGCAAAGCTTGAATACAATCAAATAAAATAACCTTTTTTGCTTTAAGTGTTAATAATTTATAATGCGCTCTTGTGTTAGCTATAATTGTCTATATGTATCTACATATTTTGTCAGTATTTTTTATAGGAGAAAGGTGGTTGTATGAGTCGAAATTTTCTTTTAGACTCCCTTATCGGTGTTTTTTAACGTAAACCCTTTCATATGTGCCATAGTTGATTATTTTCAATGGTCACATTAAATGATTTCACTTAAGACTCATTTTTATACCTGGAATTACGGGCTGTCCAACAATTATATATATGAGTGTAGGGGTTTTTGTTATTTATGAGTGTTTGTTACATATTGTTGTTGTATTATATATTATATACTATATATAAATATTTTAATGATAATAATTTATAATTAAATAAATAATATATAATATATAATAAAGATTATAATATATATATAAAATGATTGAAAATTTTTGCTCGAAGTATCCAATTGATATTTTTTGCTGTGTATAAATA
>JABUQX010028745.1:0-2500 GCA_015478945.1 Trachelipus rathkii | reverse complement strand
CAAAGGAAAAGCGGAACACTGGTAGTTCCATACGATTTTGAATTATAATCTTTGATCTACTCTCGACAGTGATGTCCTAAATCCAAAGGTTATTAGCACAACACTGCTCTGCAGTGCTTATTAGATGAGTTTAAATCGTAATCAATATACAAGTTAAAGATTGCATTTAATTCTCCATGTCTATTTTGATTCAGAACCTGAATTTCAAATACTACGACTTATTCTTATTACTCGTTTTTTGATTCTCATACATCTTATACAATAATTTATATATGACGTAAATGTGATATTACAATCCAATAATAAAATAGTATAATAGAATAGATTATACTTAGTTTACTACCTTTTTGTTCATGTTATTGTGAACAGTTAAAACATTAATATATATGTATTTCAATAGATGCTCTGTTTCTTCTCTAAAGAGAAATAAGATAATGATGATTAAAAATGTTTCAGTTAAGCCTTCATGTCCCACAGATTAACATTGGTAGTATAGTAATATCACCTTATAGTAATGAATGTTAATAAGACAAAGTTTAGGTACGGAAGTTAAAAGGTGGAATATATTTTTAGCTCAATTCGCGTATTTTCTTCTTTAGCAAACATCGAGATGCAAATGAAACTCTAACACTTCGTCCTCACGCGCGCCTATCTTCTAGGTAGCTCTCTTCTTAGTGAGGACAACCGCAGTCAATTCATAAGACATGTAAATAGATGAGAAGGCTCTCAGTGAAACAACGCAAGTCATTTCTACTTGGAACGTTAAGCATTGGTCCTACGGTAGAATCTTGCCAATCATTTTACACAACTACGCTCGATACTTAATAATGAATCAAATAAATGTTAAAATTGTTATTTTGTAACTGAACTTAAACATCACGATGTATTAATTATACCTTCACTTTTCGGGTGTAAACTGGTAATGAGTTTATCATTTACCAATAAGAGTTGACAATACAATTGCTTTTGATGATTATATATTATATTATATATATATATATATATATGATATATAGCTTATATCTTATATATATATATTATTTATATATATAATAATTATTAATATTATATATATAATTATATATATTTAACTCACTTATAAAAAACAAATATAATATTTAATGTAAATTCATCACCGTATTATAGGGTATGTCGCATATACCCCTTTGGTTATCTGAGGTACTGATTATAGTTTTAGTGATAATACCACTGCTAAGGGGTTATTTCTAGAGCTGAGGAAGCGGTGGCGTTATTTTAGCACTGAAATAAATTACCCTCTCAATGATGAACAGACACTCTGCGGGGCTGACTTCTAATATGGCACATCGACAAATGCGCTTAAAATTACATTTTTCACGGAGTTGTATTGTTATTATGAGTGATTTTGTACCTTTGATTAATTGATTTTGGTACTATATTGTGATTTATGATTTTTGTGATAGGTTATTAGTCTCCTGTATAGTATATCGTGACTTAATGTATCAGTCACTCTCTAAAATTGGTCAAGACGTTTGTCCCATTTATGGTGTATTATTGTTTATGTGATGTGGTAACTCAATTTCTCCATTTTGTAGTTTCCTATAAGTTTATTCATAATTTCTACGTAGTTTGCATCCCTTACGATATTATAATATATTATTATTATACTTTATTATTATATATATATAAATATATATATTTTTATATTAATATTCTATTATTATTATATATAGTATGATATTTTATAATATATATAATATATATATATAATATATATAATATCATATTAATACTCTCTCATATTCTTAATACCTTCCAAGTTACACCGCAACGGTTCCATACCACCTTTCAAAGTGATCTTTATATCTTTGAATAATGTATAAAATAAGTTTCTTTAATGTGGAAATACAGTAAGCTTATTATAGTCTAGATTTAAATTAACATTTTTTCTAATATTAATAATTTTTGATAGAAATTATTAATGCTCAACTCAGGTTGACATTAATATTTTTCAGGTTTTTCAGGTTGGTCCATGAGTTCTGAATGGTTATGAGAAATGCTGATATCTCTGATTGGAAGTTTGCTTGCAGGCTCTGTGAAGATAGTCTTTTTTTTAATATTTTGAAATGTAGAATAAGTTATTATTTTTTTTTTGTTTCTTGCAATATGGATTTACTTTCTATAATGTTTATATAATATAATAATGTTATATTATAATGTATATATTATTATATATATATTATTATATAATAATATATATATTAATTTATAATATTATATATATTATATATGAAATATATATATATTATTAATATATATATATATTAATATAATATTAATATATATTATTATATTTATATATTATATATTATATATTATATAATATTGCACTTGCGTTTTCTAATAGGCTTTCATATCTTTTGTATCGAGTGGATCGTAAAATAAAAAGTTAGAAATACCATTCTATATTCCTATATTTCATAATATTATTTGTTTTAATTTTTAATTATAACAATTATTT
>JABUQX010028744.1:0-59471 GCA_015478945.1 Trachelipus rathkii | reverse complement strand
CGTAATGATTTTTTAGATAATACTGCTTTAGCTGCTGAAGATATGATTGAAAAGCAGGGATAGGTTGAGTTTTTCTATGCAATGAGGGGTATGTTGAGAACTTATTCATAGGTCCAAATTTAATGTCTTATTCTTAGTTCCAAATGTTAGTATCTATGTTAGGTTTCACCCATTGTAAGTGTTAGATATATGTTAGGCTATTTTTTAATTTCTGTTACGTTTTGTTAAATCATTACTGTCACAATGTGAAATTAACTGATTTGTTAAAGGAAATGATAAATTTTCGTAAGATTATTACTGTGTTTAACTGGTGATGATGTGTTAGAAACGTGAGTTAGGGTTAAGTTTTTGCTGAGTAATGTTAGTTTTGCCCTGAGAATTTTGCTAATGATCTACGTTTATTCATAGAATACAAAATTGATTTTGTTATATTCGATTTGAGTGACACTTTGATGAAAGGTAGTATCAATTCATAGTTCAACGATGCTGGTATCTTTAATAGATTGGTCAGTTTGTTAAGGGATTTTGTTAGATAATCCTGCTTTAGCCTGTTGCTGATATGTGGAAAAGGAGGGTACACTTTGAGTATTTGTATGTTCCTAGTTAGCTACATTTACCTTTGATAAGTAGGGAATTGTGATGTTAGCAGATTAATCATACTGAGGATGCTAGGGTTTATCGGTGTACAGTTGTATTCTTAGTTTCAGCGTTATGATCATGTTAGCCTATTGATGTGAACTTTGTTACCTTAGCAAATATTCGTTGGCTGAATTTCCCCCGGTAAAGGTTATGATAATTCTTGTTAAATTATTACTATTTAAGGTAAAAATAACAATGAATGTTACAGATATGTTGAAAAGGTGTGTGAATAGGTTACGTTTCGTACTGCAATTTTAGATACTTTACTGTTGTTAAAGTATGGAACTTTGTTAATGTTGGCTGTTTTTTTCGTGCGTAAGGATGTTAGGTTTGTCTTTGTACATTATATTCTTTAGTTTCAGGTTATGATATGTTAGCTTTATTGATGTTAAAACTTTGTTACTTTAGCATATATTCGTTGGTCAGTGTATAAAGAACTTTGTTACCTTAGCATATATTCGTTGGTCTGTATGGTAATTAGGTAAGGTTATGATAAATTTTTGTTAAATATTACTATGTTAAGGTAAAAATAACAATTGATATGATACAGATATGTTTGAAAAGTGTTTTTGAAATTCTCGACATTTTTTTACGTCTGTATGCAATGTAGTTACTTTACTGTTGTAAGTATGGAACTTTGTTAATGTTGGCTCTATTTCATGCGTAAGGTATGTTAGGTTTGTCAATTGTACAATATTTCTCTAGTTCAGGTTATGATATGTTAACTTTATTGATGTTAAAACTTTGTTATGTTAGCATATATTCGTTGGTCAGTGTATAAAGAACTTGATTTTATGTTATGTTTATCCAAAATGATACTCGAAATGTGACATGAAACAATAGATTAGTAGATCAATATATCATAGGATGGTGGGAGGAGGGGGCGGAGGGGAGGGGAGGGCTGGCTATGACTTACGTAATACTGATTTACTGATTTAAAACCAGATAACCATTACAGTAGATATGGTTATTTTGATTCCACAAAGAACTATTTTTATGTTGTTTGGATAAAACTTTGTTATTTTTATGTTTGGATAAAACTTTATGTTTGAAATTATTTGCTGGGGTTTATGATAGTTAGGTAAGGTTATGTTGAATTTTTGTTAAATATTACTATGTTAATGTAAAAAACTTTGTTGTATGTTAACATATATTCGTTGGTCAGTATAGAAAGAGGAACATGGTTTATGATAAATTTTTGTTAAATATTACCATGTTAATGTAAAATTAGCATTATGTTAGAGATATGCTTGAAAAAGTGTGAACAGGTTAGGTTTTGTACGCTGTGTTAGTTACTTTACTGTTGTTAAGTATGGAACTTTTTTAATGTTATTAGTTTATTCGTACGTAAGGTGTGTTAGGTTTGTCGTTGTGCATTAATTCTTAGTTCAGATGGATGCTATGATTAGCTTATTAATGTTGGAAAAACTTTGTTTACGTTAGCATATATTTCGTTGGTTGGAGTATATAAAGAACTTATATTATGCTATGTTTATCCGAAATGATACTCGAAATGTGACCTAATTCTTGAATCAATTAGATCAATAGTTACGAGTGGGTAGGGAGGGGCAGGGGTGGGGATGGATGGATGGGCTGATTTTCCTGATTTACTGCTTTAGGGATAAGTAAACTATTACACTGTTACTATGATATTTTATTTCAAAAAAACTTATATATGCCTATGTTTGGAAACTTTGTCTATAGTCTGCATATTTGTTGGGAATTATGATAGTTAGGTAAGGTTATGATAAATTTTTGATTTAAAATATTCCTATGTTAATGTAAAAAATTTGTTACGGTAGTTATATTCGTTGTCTGTATAATGAGGACAATGTTATGATAAATTTGTTAAAATTACCATGTTAATGTAAAATTAACATTGGTATGTTAAGAGATATGCTTGACAAAAGTGTGAAATAGGTTTACGTTTTGTACGCTGTATGTTAAGTTTACTTTACTGTAGCTAAGTGTGAAACTGTTAATGTAAACTGTTTATTCGTGCTTAAGGTGTATTTTTTTCATTCGTACATTATATTCTTAGTTCAGGTGATCTTATGTAAGCTTTATTATGTTAATGGAAAAAACTTTGCTACGTTAGCATATATTCGTGGTCAGTATATAAGAACTTGAATTTATGTTATGTTTTACCCGAAGATTTACTCAAATGTGATACTGAAGAATAGCATCAATAGGATCAATAGATTCATGGGAAAGGCTGTAAAGAGGTGGGTAAAGGGTTGGGAGGGTGGTTTGATTTACTGATTTAATGATTTACTGCTTTAGGGTATGTAAAAGTACGTTTTTTAAATTATAAACATGAAACGAATAAAAAATTTAGTATAAACAAAAATGATTTAAACAAACAAAACAAAAATAAATAAAGGTTTTGTGTAATGCTATACAAAATATGACTTGGATCAATAGATCATAGATGGAGTTGGGGAGGGTGGGTTGGGTGGTTTGATTTATTGATTTATTGATTTACAGTTGAAAAAACGTAAATTTTTTAAGTTATAAGCATAAAAAGTATAAAAAATGTAATAAAAACAAAATGTTTTAAGCAAATAAAACAAAAATAAATTAAAAAAAGAAATGAAAAATAATAAATACTTGAAAATAAATTTAAAAAAAATGATTGAAAACAAAAATTAAACACAAAGAATAAATGTAAAAGGAGGGGAGGGGATCCCCAGACACCCTTTACGAACTTACAACTCTCATATTCGAGTTCTACGACCTTACAAACATATATTTTGATACCTATACCGGCCTAAACGAATGTTTATTAACTCAGCACCGCACCAGCTCCAGCACCGGTGCCGTTGTCAACTCCGACTCCTCTGACTCAAACTCCTTCTCCGACTCCTTCCTTCTCTGACTCCGAATTCGACTCCTTTCTCCACTTCTTTTATGCATTTCTTGAATTTTTTCTGGAGACCCCCCTACGGGGGGGGTCCCCAGACACCCATTACGAACTATAACCATCATATTCGAGATCTATGGGGTTCGATAACATATATAAGGACACCAATACTGTATTAGTATACAAATATTTACCAATTCGGCACCGCACCGGCAGCACCGGTGTCGTTGTCAACTCCCGGCTCCTTCCTTCTCTGACCTCCGAACTCCGACTCCTTTCTCCACTTCTCTTATGCATTTCGTCCAATTTCTTCTGGGGAACCCACTCTGGGAGGTCCCTGACACCATTTACGAACTTACAACCATCATATTTGAGATATATGGGTTCGATAGCATACAGTATATAAAGACAAATATTGCATTATTATACAAATATTTACTAACTCGCACCGCACCGGAGCCAGCACCGGCGCCAGCTCCGAATTCCATCTCCGGCACCACTCCGGCTCCGGCTCCGCACGCCTACTTCTCACCAATTTCAAAATTCCACGGTCATTTCAATTTTTAGGGCGCGCCCCCCTTAGGGGCCCACGGACACGTAACCTATGTATGTGTATGCTCGCGTGCGTAAAATCGACTCCTTAAGGAATCGATTTCGACTCAAAATCGATACCCTGCGGGTATCGTTTTTCGACTCTCTCACAGGTCATTACTTTCACGGGTGTATATACAACACACAATATGGACATACCTCAATTGTCCTACTATATATATATATATATATTATATATAATATTAATATTATAGATATATATATATATATATATATATATATATATATAGTATATATATATATATTTAATATATAATATTATATATATATATATATATATATATATATATATATATATATATATATATATATATATATATATATATATATATATATATATATATATATATATATATAATATATAAACAACAAAACACCTCCAAATAAACAAACCACTATACCCAACCATCAAAAAACAACCAACCAAATACCTCATATTATATATAACAAATACAACATATCACAAACAACATAATACTCCAAACCTCTCTATCAACACCACAAAATAAATCAAACACATCCATCAACCTACCACCAATAACTTAACAAACTATACCAACTACCATAACTAACAATAACACACCACCCAACCCATAATAACCATACTAATTACACCTACACTACTAACACTATTATACTATATAAATATATATGTGTGCACCAATGGCCACCACAATGTCAGCTAGTGTGTGTGGTGTCGTAGATACCGTGCTGATGCTGTAGCGCCTGTGTGTGTGTGATGTGCTCAACAACATCAATGTAATGCTGTGTGCTGCATGTCGCTGCTGTGTCGAGCTCCGGTGTGTGTCATGTGTGGTAGATATCGCCAATTGCAAGAATCGTCACAGCGTAAGAATCTTCGCTCAAAATCCAAGACCTTTGAATCTATCAAGGAATCTCTCACTCCCCCCCCCCCCCAAGACCACAAAAAACGTGGCGCCTACCCCGACACCGCAAAAAATAACAGCGCACCCGCTGCTTTCGCGGGCACATAAACCCGAGATCCAATTTTTCAGGACTCCAATACTTACACCCACAACTCAACCTCACTACATTAATATCTCACCTACACATCTTAACTATCATTATTTGAGGCCAATACTTTCCCCGTCATAATGCCTGGGCCTACTACCTGAAGCAGCGTGACAACAGAAACAAACCCTGGGACTCGGCAAATCTAACAAACTACGTTCACAATAAACTGACCAACCACAGAAACTAGTAAAGAAGAAACGCCCACAAATTGAACTAGATCGCGAACACATGGAATCTCACCAACAACCGACTGTTCATTTCAACACCGCATACCCCCTCCTCAGAGCACAACTGATCTGCCAAAGTACTGCGTTCCTATCCACAATAAACCCCCACAACACAAACATCACACAAACAACACCCACAAATATAAATATATTACAATTCAACACGAAAACAGATTTTCACAACACAAACCAAAAGAAAAATAGAAGTCTTTTCTTTGAAAAAACACAAATGTACCATAGCCATGATACCAAGAAGGCCCCTAACACCCTACCCGATAAACTATCCAGAACCCAAAATTCCGCACGATGGCTGATGATCCCATCTTCCATACCCACACACTTCCAAAACACCACAACCACATTCACACCCACACCCCATACAATACACAAACTCACCCCACTATAAATAACACACGTCACACACAAAAATAACCAAACAAGCTTAAAACCGACCCACCCACCACAAATTACAATCCTACAAACAATGATAAATTAAAAAAACACCGGAATCTAACTAAAACTCACTAACACTCCCAACCACCCAAACAACCTCCACACCCAAACAACTATAGACCCCAACAAAAGAAGCACTACAAACAACACACAAACCTCAACCGAGATCTCCCAAAACTCCCCCCAACACTAACCATACAATGGAGACGACTTATAACACGCCCACAATCCCAGATGGTACAACCTCGACCAAGAAGCAAACCAAAGAGGAACATGCTCATAGCCAACCTCGAAAACCTAACAATTCGTCCAACAAAAACAAACACAAAGCACAGTTCACAACCACCCAGAAACACCCACCCCAAACCAAGCACCAGCGAAAACGTACCACCCACCTTATCCCCAGAAACATACAACACTATCGCACACCAAACCTCCCTAAACACAACAAAACTCCCAAAATCACCTAAGGCACCCCACAACCACAACCCCGATATAATATCTACCAATCACACTACAACAGTACCCCACGACGGAAAATATTATAGCAAACCAACACTACCCAACTAAGAGACAAAAACACCATACCCACAAACCCTACAAAAAACCATGCAGAACCTGGACAACACACTAATCAAATCACACCCAACACAATACACAAAACATACATACCGATACCAAACATAACTACATACATCCCCTAAATATCACAAACACACCAATACTCAACCAGACAGACACGCACATACACAACCACTCTAATTTAATATTTTCTAACGAAAAACAACCACAGCGGCAAACAAATCCTGATTTCCAGGCGGGATACAGCAAAAAATACACACCTAAACCCCTAAACACCCTACAAAAACAACCCAGCCCAACCCACCAACCAATAAAACAATGCACCAAACATTACCTCAGAAAAATAATCACCCACAACACTCCAAAACGCACAGCCACAGATTCACAACGACCCTCTTCCAAACAAGTCAAATCTATCACAAACCTTAAAAAACCACACACACTCATCCACAAAAACACAACTCCCTCCAAAACCCTTCACACTACACCACGCGCCACAACCACTCCCCGCACCAACCATACCAAACCACAGAAATGCAACCGAAACACAGACAAACAATAATCACAAACGGCAAACAAATCATCAAGTAGGATCTTTCCAAATATAACTAAAATTCGAAAACGTTCATTTAAATACCACTTCTACTCAAAACATACTCACAAAACAAACCACAACAAATCCCCCCAACCACTCACCAAAATCAAAAACAAACCAACACCGCAAACCTATTACTCACACAAAACTCACCGCAAAAGCAGAGTCCAAAAACCCAAAACACACCCTAAAACCAGGGAAAAATCATTTTAAAAGCTCTCAAGAAAATAAAACTTCAACCACGACGATAGAACAAATAGCAATTAACCAAAAACTGATCTATAAAACATAACAAGGATAATTAAAAACTCGAATGCAACCGGCCCAGCAACATCTCAAACAAAACACCTCAAACACCTAGGGGAACAACATTAAAAATTCAATTAGCACAAACTATATAAAGTTCCATCAGGCCTAAATTATTCATTCCCCCCTATCTGATAAAAAGCATAAAATCATATCTAAAAACTAAAACCAGGAAAAGACCCCTCTGGACCCTTCATCCTATTGCTTCATTTCTCTATTATCAAAACCACTATGCAAACGACATTAGAAAAAAAACATACTAAACAAAATAAAACTCTACACATCATCAAACACAAATTCAACACTGGTTTCAAAACAAAACCATTCAACTACGACCGCCTCAAATATTATTCCAACCCACAATCAAACGACAAAAGATTCAAAATATGAATTACACAAAACAATAATCTAGCATGCGACATCAACAAAAGCATTCGAATACAGTACCCAAATTTAGCTTGATCCACAATATAACAAATTAATATCCCCAACAACAAAAAGAACCAATGGGATTTCAATCCTATCACTTACGAAGCAGCCACAAATACAACAAACAATTACAAAAATCCAGAACAGTAAACATCAAAAACGGAGTACCCCAAGGCGTAATACTGTCCCCCCACACTATTCAACCTATTCACGGCCTATCTCCCACAGTCACAAACAGAACACACAATTATAACAACCTACGCCAGATGATAACTTACCACTACCCTAGCCACTACACACCAAAACCAAAACACGGCCACAAACCCTGACCAACACACAATACATCAACCACTCTCCACAACTTATAGCGACCTCAACAGAAAAACCAGCAATGTCCACAGCTCCTCACACCAAACAAAATCATCAATTACCATTAACTCCACCACCGACGCCCAACTTTGGAACCACACACTCACACACCACACCCCCAAGTATTACTTAAACAACATTGCCATAAAACCTTTCAACAAAACTCCAAATCCTTGGAGTACAACCCTTATTCAACACAAACATCATCTCACACAACTAACTACACACAAGAATACAGACAACACACAATACACAGTTACATCATAAGACAACCAAACCCACAGCAACACCTTAAACATATTAAAAACTCACACCTCGCTGCGCACAGCCTCACACAAACAATAAAAATCCACAAAAACAGAATCCAAACAATACACTATAAAACAACCTTCCACACATTCGATCCGGACTCTTAAACCTCCTCGACAACGTTCCTACCAAACATCGGCACCTCCAAACACAACTCGACACAAAACAACAACAAACGAAAACTCCCCAAACACAAACACAAAAACAAAGCACAGATGCATAACGGCCATGCACCCATATCACCACACCACAACAACACCTCAACGCAAAGACAACACCAAAATACATACCCAATAGACCATACCTGCAGACCATATGAATACCGGCACTCAATCCATTTACAAAAGCACAAACAACCCCAACTAACCCACACCCCGTCACATTGCGCCCTCTCTGACCAAACTTCCACACAACAAATTCAAACAACCTCCTTCTTCACCAGCTCTATAATACAAAAAAATGCGATAGAAACCCCCCACACAACACACAAACCCACACACCACCCACCCAAAACTAACCACCTTCCCACCTCCACCAAACACGCCCACCTTCATCAAAACCATAACCAAAAATCTTACACATGCAACCACACCACAACCAAAATCTAAACCGGAAAATACTTAGAAGCAGCACCACCCCACAAAACATACTCCTGAACACAACACCCACCGAACAATAGCACCCAGACATCAACTCACAACCACCTGCTAACCAGTCATTTATCACAACTGACTAAGTTCAAGAATGATCGACACACCACCATAACTTCGATACTTACAAATCCAGATTATCAAACTCAACCAAACCAACCTCAAACATCTCGGAGCACACAACAAAACTGACTCAAACCAGTCAAAACTGAAGCACGACAACACATACACATCACTTCCAATTCTCACATCACATCAACTCGTCTAATACCTCAACTCACTCAAACCCACGAGAACGCAACACTCGACACCCAACAAAACCTTCACTCACCTCATGGAAGATCTCCGAAAGGAACGCGATCCAAGAACCGCGAAACTAGTCGCGAACACCTGACAAGCATCAGCCTGGACAGAGCACGCAACAAAGCGCATCATCGCTAAGCCCCACTCACCCATAGAATGGAAGACCACCCAACAACCACACAAAAACACCCTCCACACACAGGTCAAGGGCGTAAAAAGCGACACCGGTACAAAAAAAGCCGCACATACTAATACACACAATACACTTACTACATCATACATACTACAAACCAACACACTCACCCACATACATAATATATACTACATAACACACCACCTCTACTAACATACTACAATAACAGCATATAATCAATAACTAAACACTATATCAATATATAACCTCATATATATTATATTATATATATGCAGTGCGGAGACCGTCAAATTTAAGGGGGACGCGAAGCGGGGCCCACATTGCCCCCCCCCCCGAAATTATCTACAGTGCAAAATTACTTTAAAGTATCATAATTTTAATAAATAACTAAACTTACAGAACGATTAATGTAATTTTAATAAATCGTCTGCGCTCGCAACTGTCAGGACAACAAACACACTCTCCGGTAAGAACCAACCCTCCATTCAAGTTAAAACTAAAACTTCGCACAACCATACCAGAGAAAATATCGCAAAACCAATATCACACAATAATCTACACGAACCACACCACAACACAAACCCTGATTTCCAGCGCGAAACAAAGAATCCCCTCCTGACAAGCTCCAAAATAGACGACCCTTACAGCCCAACAAACGCAGAATTGCGCATCTCTTTACGTATACAGTGTGCAAAAAAAATAACGGCCAATCACCACACGAACAGGATCGCCCCACACAAAACACCCCAATAGAACTGGACCTAAGTTTCTTGTCTCCGCAGTCACAATTCCAACATATTAATACAGTCTTGTAATGCCCATGCAATAACTGGCAATTTTACCCGTGTTTAATGCGTCAGTAGAAAGAAGCTTTCAACATTAAGACTTCTGAAAACCTGCTGAGACAATTACTATTGAGATGACAGATTCTTTGGACTTCCGACCCTCCTTACAATAACACATCCCGAATATTGTTAAATAAAAATTGGAAGCTCCCTCCCTCTCTCTCTGTTAAAGTTTAAGTCAACATTAGGTAATAATATAATAATAAATAAATAATACTCCTCTCTCACACTCTCTTCTCAGGAAATATACCTGTGCCACTACATATTAAAATATATAATTACTACATATATATATATACCTATAGTTCATAATAACTACTATATATACTATATATTATACTATAGATAACTTGATATATATATATATACCTAGAAATATATATATATATATATACCACCACACCTATATATACTATACACCTATATATATATATATCATAATATTAATATACTATATATATATAAAAGAGATTTTGTATTGGCCCCCCCCGAAAAAAAATTCTGGATACCGCCACTAGGTATATATGAGAAATGTTCATCAAACCTCCAATAAATCAGAACAACACTCTCGTATGGAGAATCAACCCCCAATGCAAGAATTACACGTGCACATTACATCCTTATAAGAATATAATCCACCCAAATAGCTTATCTCTGTGGAAGTCCAGTTACCACGCATAGGCTAGAAAAAGGAAGTAGATTGGCAAGTTCGCGCGATGAGAAGACTCAAATGAACACACCGCAAGTCCGCTGGAACCAAACCGAAGCACAAATTCAATTGCCGTTGATAAAGAATATATTTTAGAGGTGTCCCAACGCAAGCGATCACTATCGCGTGCCAAAAGTGATGAAGTCTTCCTCCAATGATGCATTGTTCGAAGCACCATCAGAATTTCCTTCTTCATTTGGTAAAAAAAAAATTATTTTTCGTATGCACGAAAAAGTTTTTCTGAATAACTTTCTTCGAAGAGATCGAATTGGTAAGAAAGCTTTTTCATTTCATCGTTGTTCCCCACAAATTACAGTGAAATGGTATTGAACATCGCTCGAAAACGTTTTCGTTACAAGGCTGATATTAATTTGAGAATATACAATAGAAACAGTGAGCATAACGTTGTCAAAATTAACGCTGTTGATAAATGTCAAAAACAAATACGAGAATGCATGAAAAATGTTTTGGAAGGTATCGTATTCTACACACAAAGTGTGGGTTATCAAACACAGATGTACTAAGATAATTAAAATAGGAACAAAAAGAGGGCCTTTATTTCTCCATACTTTGGTTCTGGTTCCGAATTGTTTAAATATAAAATGTTCACCGTCACTCACTAAATTATAAAACAAATGATAATTTCTAACAGAGTGAATATACGTCAATATTAGATTGATGTACAAAAGAGAATCAAACACAGTGGAAGCAATTTTAAGAGTATTCTTTTTCAGTGTACGTTTTGCACTAAGATTTTGAAGTTCATAAAAATTATAAGCAAGGAATACAGATATTATCGAAACTAAAGCAAAGCTCCACACTTTCCACGGTAGTGACTTACGAAAAAAATATTTCTCATGGTAGTCGTCTTTTTTATCACCAGTTCCAAAGAAGTTGTTACGACTGTCGCATTTCCGAAGAAATCGTTTTTCCCATGTATAAGGAAACACCCCTAAAATACGAAGTAATCTCATTAAAAGAAAAAACTGACAAAAAGGCACTTTAACTTTCATGAAGTTTATCATTATTAACTTTAAAACTAACCTAAACATTCGTAATGTTGTGAAACTTTTAAAGAGTGATGAGTTCGCTTTAGTAAAATAAGTGCAGCTATATTGATTTGTCAGAGCGAGTATTGCTATTGCTAAATGGGTTTATAATTAATTGAAAGCTTTCTCTCAGTGTCTTAATCAATTTAATCAATTACGCATTTTTTCTGCTAGATTTACTGTAAAGAATATATATATATATATATATTATAGTATATAAATATATATATTATATATATAATATATATATACTATAGATACATATATACTATATTATTAATATCTTATATATTAATATTATATAGTTATATATATAATATACTATATATATATTATTTATAATATATATATAGTATATATATATATATATATATATATATATAGTATATAAGTATATAGAATAGCTTAACTATATATATATATAATATATATATATAGTATATTATATATATAGATATACTATATATATATAATTATATTATATATATTATATATATAGTATATAAATATATAATATATATATATTATATATATATATAAATATTGATTTATTTTATTATTTATTTTTTCTATTTGATTTTTTTACAGTTGTCACCACTACTCACGACAGAGCCCTATTCAGGAGGGTTGTAGTATTCTCAAAATTCACTCTAGCGCAGAATTACGTATATGAGCCAGAGCAGGATTTAAAGTGAGGAGATTAAATTCAGTAGGAAATACAGAAGATGGAGAGAGAATTAAACAGAACAGAAGGTGGGTGGGAAAGAAGGAAGCACTATATATATATATATATTATATATATATATATTAAGTATATATATATATATATATATATATATATAATATATTATATTATATATAATATATATTATGATATATATAATATATATATATATTATATATATATATTATATCGATTATATTGTGTGTATATAGATATATAATATATATAAATATATATATACTATATATATATATATATAGTATATTATAGTATATATATATTAGTTATATATATTATAATATAATTATTTATTTTTTTAAAATATTTTAATAGTTTAATATTATATATATATATGATGGGATGAGCAAGGTTCATTCCTTCTTCGACTAAATCTTTCTCTTCCTCATAATTCCATGGTTCGATCGTACTTGTTCTCTGGCCATTCAGGCTAGAGACAGTGCCTTATCGGGGGTGGAAAAAAATTCTCGTTCTCCTATCACTCTCGCTAATTTTTCATGTCAGCTAGAAATCGATCAGGATACTCTTCGACGAGCAGCAAAGCGGGCTTTCATCAACGAAAGTTAGCAACTTCTGGTTCTCCTACTGAAAATCTTTTGGCCTCTTGCCAAAACAATCTCCAACAACTTCTAGTAAATCTACTTTCCTTCTACTTATTCGATATCTGATGGTTCTGTTGCTTATTCGTCCACTGAATGGGCAATCTTTTTTGGCCTACCTATTTTCCTCATATTCACCTGGGACGATTCTGGCATTCCTTTCCTCCTCCATCTCTTCTCAGGTTCCGTATGCTTTGCCTAGTGATTGCATTTTTGATCGTGGTGCATGAGGCTCCTGAAATCTATGAACGTTAGGGAAGGCGGGTGCCGGATCATTCCTCAACGAGTTTTGAGGAGTGTGCCTCCGTGGTGACCCAGCCCCTCGTTCAACTATATTCTCATGTCTTCAATACTAACACTTTCACTCAGTCATAAGGTTGGAAGCGCGCAAATGTCCAACCGATTCCGAGAAAAGGGAAGCCGTTCTGATCCTTCTAACGATCGCGTCTTATAGCTCTGGCTTGTATTCATCTAAAATCTTTTGAAACCCTTCTCAACTCTCACTGCTTAGACCATCTGGAATCTCTCATTCCCTTCTTTCCAATCGCCAGTGCGGCTTTCGACGTTCAAGTATCTACTTGTGATATACTTTCCTATTATAACAGATTATGGTTTTTCCGCCCTTATGATAGTACGGGAGACATAGGGGTGGGGGGCACTTTTGGGGGGGAACATATTCCCAAAAAAGGGGGCAATTGGGGAACCGGGTATGGCATGCGTCACTCTCTCCAAGCCCCCTCCTTTGGATTCCTCCTTCTCTTTGCTTACTTATGTCTACCTTCTTTTAAAATACGCTCAATATCGGCTGGTTTTGATGGGGAGCGGCTTATCTTCTTTTTCTGTCGAATAGTGGTGTTCTCAGGTCTCCTCTTAGCGTCCTACACTACACTACGTCTAGCTATGGCGTACCGCCTCCAGCGTTCGACTTTTGATATTGAATGCCGCCACACAAGAGTCACTACAATGCTAGAGTGTCTGGCGATGCTGATAAATGCTTACTCGATACATCAAGACTCGGAGATGAGAGCACTGAGAAGGATCTCGTAACTACGAACCGGCTAGGTCTAATAGATGTTTATTCTCATTCGACCGATTATGTTGTCTACCTTAACTTATATCATACTAGCATCAGAAAAATGTATAAATCGTCCCACCGGGATACACTATACACTTGTGGGTCAGGCCATCTCCTCTTACACCTCTCCTACATTTATTCTTGCCTTTTTTAATGTGATCTTCTCCTCAGCACATCTAACTCTATCCACTTCATAATGCGAGTCATGACTCGACCCGGCCGCATTTCTTTCAAGTCTCTATATTCAATTCTGCTCCTATTTTCACTTCTTAGAAGTGCCTCTCGTCGACGCTAATCTTTCGATTCTATCTCGCTATATCTGGATAGAATTTGTGGTAGGAGGTGCGGTCATCACAGTCCTCAAACTGTGCTGACACTACTATAATTCTATGGAAGTCAGATCGTTGATTTAATTTGCCTCTCTACAGTATACTCCCACGAACGATCCATGCCGAATACCAGAAGTGTAGGCGATGAACTTTGGCTCCCGGTGCCATATATATTCTAGTGCACACATATCTCGAGAAGAAGTAGTATGACTATAAGTCTGGTCGATATATAACGATACGATTACAGATGTACTCTGCGCTCACGTACAAGAGTAGACATCAACGACGCCCAGGCACATTGGCTCTCACACATATTCATAGATTTGACATGCTCCTCTACTCTATTCTTCTCCTGGGTTTGGCAATATAAAATCATTGGCCTTAAACATAACAAAAAATGTCTTGGAAACCCCAACATCACAATGGTTTGCTAGGACGGCCTCAAAGAAACTCGGTAAGTTCTGTTTAGACTGCGAGTCCTTTTTTTTCCTCTTGTTGCTCCAGCTATACAAGAGCTCATCCGCCCATGCATGGAGGAGTTTACTTCTCTCATATCTGGGATGGGGGGTGAGGGCTTTCAGCGTTTCTCGTGAAACTCGGCGAGTTATAACTGTCTCTCGAAGCCACAATTATCCCGTCAGATGAGCAAACGCTCTCACGATGACTGATGTTTCCAGTGTCCGCCATAAATACCTTGTTCTGCAGCTTATTTTATCTCTTGACTGTCCCCTGCTCCTCAGCTCGATCTCATATCGCTATGGAGGTTCCATAGCAAGATGCGCAACGCCATCTACTCACCACCTCTCCAGCCGCCGTTACTTTCTAGAGTGCGTATCTCTCTTGTCTCTCAGTGATATCGCCGATCCTATCTCTGGGCTCCATCTGTCGATATATCACCCTGCTAATCTCGGTGTTCGGTACCGTAGCGTCGCAGAGCTCGAGGGGAACTTTCCACTTCGCATGTGCCGCCCCCTTGCGTGTGCCCTCGAGCAAAAAGGGTGTTCTGTTTGTATTGTCGTATGAGTTTTGTGTTAATATTGGCAACTCAGCTGACTAGTTCGCCCTGCGGTTTGGCATTCTTCTTTCCTGCCCATTTTCTGTCTATGTGTCTGTTCCTCTCTCCTCTATTCTTGCGCCCTATCATATTTAATCTCCCTCACTTTAAAAGGCCTGGTCTTGTAGCTATCTGTCGGTAATTTTCGACGTAGTTGAATTTTCTACTTGCGCTTATCAACACCCCCCTCCTTGATTTATGGTTTTGCCGTGATCGGTTTCTCGTACCAGCATTCATATGTCCGTGCATGAATAATAATAGTGGAAAATATATTTTTCATGTTTTTCGTTTTATAATATTGAAAATATAATAATCTTATCAGAACGTATTATTATTATCATAATAACTATTATTTTTAAATATATTTAATATATATACAAACATTGCTCAAACTAAAATAAGTATAAAATTTTTTAATTATATATACATATAGATTATAGGTGAATTTCTATGTCATCCTCCTCTCGAATATCTTCTTCTTATCTATATACCTTTTAAACTATCGAATTTACTGTTTTGTTATAGATTCAGTATATAATAATTAAATTGAAATTTGTAACCGTACCATAGCGGTTAATCAAGGCTTAATGAAACGTTTCGTAATATGGTATTAGTTATATTGGGAAGATGTTATTTCATAATGTGACCACCCGAAGACGCTCATAACATATATATATATATATTATAGGGCATAACCGCTTAGCCATAACCGCTTCACTCGTAATCAACCTCACAGAGTTATTAAATCATTTTAAAAAGGTCCGTAATACGGTTTAATAAACTCGAGTTTCGCGATTCAGCGTTAGTTTTAAAATAATATTCAACGCCGATTATATAAAGGGTATTTCGGTTACGTATAACTTTCTAGAGATATAGGAGGGCTGCTACTAGTATGATATATCTATAATATTATATTATCATTATGACATTATAAGTGGTCTCGCTCTCCGCGCTTGAATATCGTGGGTATTAATTATTGTTAGTCGTGGTCAACAGTGCCTCCTCTTGGTGAATCCCGAAGACGCTTGTATATCTGAAAAGAGTGACTCTGTTTGATTTAGCACATCCTGTTGCGCGCGGTAATTTGCAAAGGTGTGCCACGAGTCGTGAAGAGCCTACTGCGCAATACGGGTGTTTTGCGACTGACTGGATCGCAATTCTCGGCAGGGTTAGATGTAGTGGGTTAGGGTGATTGCTCTACCCAAAAATTTAATTTATTACCCTAAAATTATTAAAAATAAACAATTAAGATACATTTTAATTATTTGATTTGCACCATCGAATATTTGAAATTGTAAATTTTAAAAATACTTCGGTGTCGGTTATGACGACCAACTTTGGGTCCTCGCTATCAGACCGTTTTGCTATCAGAAGGTTATTTATCGATGCGGGAGTTTCGAATAAACGAATTTCTTTGAAGATGATCGAACTAACGCGCCCTTCCAATTCTTCAGAAGGCGCGTTAAAAACCATCAATATCTTTCCGTTGTCAGTCGCGATAAATACGACGTCAACGAAGGTGCCCGGGTGCACCGGCACTCGAGGATCGACCGTAAGCTTCGCGAAATTTATACTCGAACGAGGCCTTCATAATCAATGGTTTCCCGTGGAATGGCGAGACGAGACTATCCATGAGAGGATGAGAACGAATAAAATCGATATTTTTTTGGGGAAGGTTTCGGCTGTCATTCACGCAGACGCCCGGACGAGGTTCGGGAACCGCGCTACGAGGAACGGGTTTCCAATTCGAGCGGATATTTTTTTGCTCTTTGAAAGGACCGTCGAAAGTATCGAGAATGTCTCTCATCTTAAACGAACAAACCGCCGATCCCGGAATAGAATTCGGGGGTGTCGTAAAAACAGCGTAAATCACTTCATTATCGTAGTCGTCGCCGCCAGAAATTACATCGCTGACGGATTGTATTTCGTCGAAGTAGAAAGGGTACACTCCCGGTGATGAACAGTTGAGTCTACTTTTCAAAAACGTCGTCCAGGTCGAAACCTCTTGGTCGCGCTGGCGTCGATCTCCTCGATCGGATTTGCAAACTCTCGCCACGCGAGAGTAAACAATTTTACCGCAGTTCATGTATTCGATGGCAGTTTCACGAAAAAAGAAAAAGACGTAGTCCCCGTATTCGAACGAGTGAACGAAGTCGGGATTATTGAGCTGCTGGTAATCGCCCAGATTGGTTTTCAAGGGATCTCTGAATACCATCCGGATCTTTCCTTGAAAATCACCGACGGTCCCCGAGTAGAGGTGACCGGCCGCGAAAATGAAAGTCGAGTTATGTCTCGGGCTAAAGGGGGATTTACCGAAGCCGGAGATTTCCTCGTACGTGAAACTTCCGTTCCCACTTAATGCATAGTTTCTGCAGGTCGGTTTATGGGCATTGGTGCCGCAAACCAAAAAACCCCCCTCGGATGTTTTTACGAACAGACGAATGTAATTGTGACATTCGATTTCGGGTTTACCTTTGTCAAAGCACGAGTCGCTATCCGATTTCTTTGAAATCCATTCGATTCTTTTATTTAAAAACTCCGATAAATCGACGATGCTTACGTTATAGACGTAGTTTCTCGCTCCGATGAGAAGAGAGTCTCCGTCCTTTTGCAAAAGTTGAAAATAGTCGACGCGCTTTCGGTCGCTGCCGCTGAAACTTTGCGATACAAATTCTCCCGAATTCACGACCAAATTCGGAGTGAAATCGAGAGCCATTTCAGAAGCCGTGGCGGTAAATATTTTTGTCGTCGTAGGAAAAGTGACTGATAAAAAGAATATAAAAAATAACGACATTAAACGCCAAAGTCTCGCTCTTCGCCAACTCGCGGGCTTCGTGACATCGAGCGCGCTAGCATTTTCACCAAATTTAACATCGAAATTAAATGGTTTCATAGCGAATCTTTCGAATGATTGTGGTCGATAAACGATATCGATTGATTGTTTTTCGATTGATGTTGGAGGTTAATCGAAGCGCGCGTTAATCGAAGCGGTGGTCTGAAGAAAAAAATGAATGAGTAACGATAAATACTTTTGATAAAATTTGATGGTTTTTGGTTGAAAAACGTTAGTTAATTTATTAGATTTGATTATATTTATTTACTTGCTAAAACACCTCCCCGCCAAAATTATATTTAAACCTAAACAAATGAAAAATATTAAAACGATAGCTAATGTGATTTGTTCATCGGTGAAGTATCTCGTTGCGCTTTTATTATTTGTATTATTACTGTCGAGTGTTTCATCATTCATTGGTGAGGTTGAAATATTAGTGATTAACGGGGTTACGTTGCTAGAATTATTCGTGAATCTATATTTTTCGTGTTTTTTCTTAATGACTAGAGGCGGATTACTGGTCAACTTCGCTTCTTCGATACTCGCTTTTGTTCCCTTTTCGGTCAAAAAGGAGGTCTCGACGCTAGAAATAGCGTCTTGATTGTTTGAAGATATCATAAACTTAGTTTTAGGTAATAATAATTCAGTCGTTCGCGAAATATCCGCTTCGTAATTTTTATTCGTAACATTTTCTTGTGAAGAAAAAAGAGATGAGCGCGAATCGTCCATCATCATGTTTTGGAGACCATCTATGATGTATTAATTGTCGCGTTGTAGAATGACGCTTCTAGTTTTCAGTCATTCTTTCGATATCGATTATTGTTTCGTCTCTTTTTTTGTACCGCATGTGTGTAGGAGATCGTGGTATTTTTCGTAATGCTTTATTCTTATCTGTGTGTTATAAGAAAATGAATTCAGTTTTCGGTCGGCTTTTGTGTAGGTTTTGCAACGGTTTATTTGTCTTATTACTTTTAATTCGCTTGTGTTCTGAGGGTTTATTATCGTCATCGTCGTTTCCTAATTATCTGATTCTGTTGTTGCTGGCGTTTGATCATTATTCAACTGTTTAGACCGAAATGTCTGTGGATTACACTGGGTTGTGTGTGTGTTTTATATTAATACTTTTCAAATTGAAATATACTTACTGAAAAAGCATATCGTTTTATATGTTATAAGATTCTGCGTGTGGGTTCATAATAAACATTTCGATGGTTGACGGTTTTTAATAGCGTAAGGAGCGCATAGAGCAAAACCGGGTAGCGCATTTTCACTTTTATATCGCATTACCGCAGTATTTAAGTTCAGTAATAAATTCGAATATATTTAGCGGTGGCTTTCATTAATTTGCTTTGAGAGATTTCTGAACATTATCATTGCCATTAGCTTAGAGTGAAGTTAAGTGCAAAATATTATGGCTTCGAGTGAGGGTAGCACCTAAATCAAAGGTAAAATTCAAAGACTTATTTATAAACCACGAACATTGCGTTATAATTTAGGTTGAATGCAGATTTGGAGCGGTTTTATATAGGAGCGAACCCCGCTGTTCATAAATCGTCATTGCCGAGGATATCGCATCTCGACGTTAAGTGTAAAAACATCAGCTGATTTCAGATCGGGGAAGATTTGCATAAAGGACTTATCTAATTTGTGCTAAAAACACTATGTTCGCTTCAGATACGTGAAACCATTATTATTTAAAAATTACACTATCGTGGGTTGCCTGCGATCGGGAAATTACGCAAGAGTAAATTTGTTTTTGTTCTTGAATTGTGGTTATTTATATTCAAGCGTAGTGTAACCTGAGTAGGAAAATTAGAAAAACGAGAATTAAGTTAAGTAGTAAATAGAAATAGTGAAATATTAAAGAATATTTTTACTATTTTAATTTAATTGGAATATTTTCGCTTGCATTATTCCTGAGTAATAAATTTTGGTTTTTGTAAAATTAGTTGTTGTTGGTAACTTCAGTTGTATAAAAAAAAAATTTTAAATTCTAATTATGTTAGTTTAGTTATTCTGCACGTTATTTTTTGTATAGTAAAATCTCGATAGGAATAATTTTCTAAGCGTGATTACCAATTCGAATAAAGTTCTAATAATTGAGAAAAAAATATGGAATCTACTTTGAGAATGCCCCGTTTCGGATTCTCTGTTTCCCTTGATAATGAATTCGATCGATTTTTTTGTGATATCTTCAAAGTCACTGAGACGCGAGCATTATTTTAAAATGTAAGTCGTTATCTGAGTATTTAGATTTGAAACAATATATTTTTTAACAAGTATTATAATATTGGGTCATTACTTTTGTTGTTGATGTGGGGGTGGTTTTTTGGTGGAGTTCTACTTACCATATCCATTTGGCAATGATATTAATCCTGGATAATGACTCTTTATGTAAGGTCTGGAGTTGTTTAGTTCGCGTATAAACTGTCTACGCTCATGGGGGGGTCTTTCTGCAGCTTGTCTCCTCAAAGACTAGATTGTGTTAGAAACGCGCTGCGTTAAGAAAATGCTCGGTACAGTTCTGATTGTCTGATTGTAGTATAAGAAAAGAATTAGTAGAAGGATTTTAGATTATATATATGTATGTTTGAAGAATGCTTCGGTTTTATTATAAATTTATTTCAAATACATATATTTTTATCATTTATGCCGAAAAATTATTTCGACCTAAAAATTAAAAACTATGTTGTCGAGGTTTCATATAGTGACGGGTATAAAATAATTGACTAAATAATTAGTTAGAAATAATTAACTAATGAATTTAGATAATTTAAAAGAAAGATTTTAACACATACTAATCGTTTAGTCGGCCTTCGTTGAGTGCGAGGAGAGAGTTTTTTAGTTGTCGAGTGATAAATTGAAATAAACAATTGACTGAGTGTGAACGCGGTTATTCGTTTAATCTTTTTTAATGAAGGATTATTTATGTGGAAGCTTTGCATGCAAATAAAATTAAATTTTTAATAGTTTTATCAGTTTTAGTCTGCATTTTATAAAGGGTGCTGATATTGGTAAGGTAATACAAAGTTTTAGAGCCCTCAAAGAGTGAGACTCATTATTTGAGCGATGTCCCTTAACCGAATGTTATGATTAATACGCGAGGATTGTGATTCAATTTCATCTCTATACGAGTTATTTAACGGATGGTGAGTACAGTCATTCGATATCTCAAGTAGTTTTTACTGATATTAAATTTTGCGTATTGAGGGTAGTTCCTCTCTTTCATTATCTGAGAGAAATGAGGGAAGGATAGAAATTGCGTTATAATTCTATAATACATCGATGTATTATATGGTCGATGAAAGCGTTTTTTGTATGGACGGAGAAGCCATTTTTTGGTTGTAAGGACGGAGTGATGTTATCCTCTCTCGTTTATGCAGATTTATATTAACAAAGTTTGTTTCGAGAGTATGCGTCTGTGATATATTTTCTATAGAGTCATGGGAGACTTGTTTTGTTGTATATTATAATATAATTAATCAGAGCTGGACTGATTATGATATAAATAATAATGATGATATATATTCGTTATATATTGTTATTATATATTAATTCATGTAACTAATTGAATAATTATTGACTTCTGTGGACATTTAATAGATAATTTAATAATAATATATTATTAGATGTGTTTTATTGAGAAACAAAGGTTGGCGAAGATAAAATATTTGTTAAAGACTGTTTTGGAGAGCATGTTGTGAAAGTTCTCGAGATAATAGATATGAAGTGTTGACATGTTGAGAGAAATGATGTTAGATTCGAAAGTAAATTTCGAAATATAGGTTGTTCTCATTTATCTATCTGTTTTTTTATTTTAAATCGCTGTGAGTGGTTGTTATATATTATGTTCGATATGTTATTATGGTGTTGTGTAATGGGAAATGCGGTAAACCGATTATTTTCAACCAACACCAACGAATACTTAACGCTAAGTGATATTATATTGTTTTTGCTGAACATTTATTTAGCCGTTCTCGCAGCACTGTGTTTTATATTTGGTGTTAATTGTAGCGAGCAAATGTTTAAAGACTGTTTGATTAAATAATTGAGTTTTTAACAAACATTCATGCGGTTTCTGTTACGATCTTGTTTTTTAAGGGTATATTATTGAATCAGTGTGTCAAATCTTGTCAGAAAAAAGACAATGGTTGATTTAAACGTCCTCGACTGAATTGTGAGTATGTTTATACTGATCTTTGTTCCCGAAGTCGTTCTCATCTTATTTCTGTCTATTCAGATTCTTCTATAAATCGCTTAAAAAGATTCGAAGATCGAGTATCGGAATAAAATTATCGAAACTTTGCCTTTCAGCTGTGTCTTTTGGGCAATTTGTTGGTTTTGGTTTTGGTGTGTGGTTCTCTTTTTTTGTAGTGGTAGCATTTATTCGACTAGTGAATCGATTTTTTTAAAAAGCTCTTGTAAAAAATAAATGGGTATCTTAAACAGTATTTTACTTCTTTATTTAGGTCTAGTGTATGGTATTTCCTGGTTAACGATAAAAGAGTTGAAGTTTCATTTCATTCATTTGGCGAGTGTAAACTAGGCTACATCGTTGATTGTAATGAGAGGCTAAGATTTGTCTTCGTGCATGTTATGGGGTTGGTTCTTGCATCTCATTAATATCTTCTTGTTTATTTGTGCTGAATTTTGATTGGGTCTTTTGTCTATGGAGTTCTACTATAATTCCAGTGGTCTATGCAGCTGATTCCATGTTACAGTTTTATAACATATAATACTCGAAGGTTAAATATGTGACTTTTTTTCTCTTATATTTTTACCCACAGCCGTCCGTTTTCAACCTCTTAATTTTTAAGTATATGTTGTACGAAGATATTAACGGTTAAAGGGTGATAGAGTAATTAATTTGAAAATATTACGTATGGTGATTTCTATATGTTGGTAATTAATCTGTTTTGATAGTTTTGGTTTGTTGGTTGAATTGGTGTATTTCCAAACCCTCACTAATTTGCTGTTATTAAAGATGTATTATTCTTGAATATCAATTCTGAGTGTTATTTCTTATGTATTAATCAAATGATTCACGCTATTTTTGGATGTTTGTTTTTGTAGCGCAAAATAAGACCTTTGATGATATGTTATGATGATAATATGTAAACGATGAAGTATAGATAAAAGAAGTAATTAAAGAATTAGACTAGTTTTTGATCTTTTATTTTTTCGATCTTTATCAATGTGTTAAAAACGTGTATAGAAGAAAACAACAGTGTCTTAATATTATACGATTAGAGAATGTTCGTTCCCTTCAATTAATTCTTAATTATTAGATAGTAGGTAAGATATAAGGGTGGGAGACGGAGATATCAGTAATCGAGTCGACCATATAATTTTTCGGGAGGATGTGCTTTAATTAGCGATTATCTTGGCTAAGATAGATATACAGCATCGTTTCAAATTGTAAATGATTCTTGGCTTTCCTGGGAATTCATTGCTTTACATTTTCTAAGTATGTGCTCTTGTTAAAGGATTCTATATAATCGATGGATTGCGTTAATCGGTGGATGTGAGTTAGATATACCTGTAGAAAAATGATATTGCTTAAAAAATTATAAGTGATGTAGGTATATATGTATATATAGGAAATTTAAAGTTAATTGGATTTACCTAATATCGGCAATTCCGATGGTTAATGTTAGACCATTAAAGAAATATCAAACTGCAAATAGATAACGCAGTATTCTTAGTGATCGAAATCTCTGGAAATAATTTAGCTTGATTTGCATCACGATACAAATATGTGCGATTGATTCAACTAAGTATGTACGTCATTAAACTTTTGTAATGGTCACCACAGCGTAAACTCTAATATAGGTGTTCCTTTTGTTTGATGAGGGAAGGAGTCAGATATAAAGTATGTGACATGAAGACGAATTTACAAACATTTATTATACAACATATATGTATAAATTATAAAGACTTACCCCCAATGTATATCTTGGAAAATATTCTTCGATAATTGAAATTAATTTGAAAAAAGATACTTTCTATGGATAATAACCATCGGGTAGAGGCATAAAAGTTTGATAACAATGTTGTTTTATGGGTATGATAGTGATAGAGATATACATTCGATTATCTTTCACCACGGATAGAATTTGAGGACTGAGTGTTGAGAAAACTGAGTTTGTTTTTTCTGAGCGTAGCCGTATGTGAATAGTAATATGTAGTGGACCTAGATGAATCTCTGTTTCGGAGCAAATATTTTTAAATGGTGTTATTGGTGTGTTTTTGAACGATATGTATTATATTGATTTATGTTGTATTGTATTGTATTATAAACATGATGTTTTATAATTATAATGCCTCTATTCATTTTGATATTATCCTTTTTCATGACTATCATATATGTCTATGAGTCGGTTGGTTTTCTGCAATATATTGATGTGGCCTGCTAAAGTGTAATTGTCATTTTCTGTAACTTTTTCGCATTATATATTATCTCTCTTTTAATGAAGATGCCAAATTTCATGGATTTATTGTTAATAATATTCAAAACTGTATGATTCTGCAGGCCCCTTACTTCATCGCTAGCGTGGAAAATATTTTTCGCTTTAGATATGTGTTGGTTAATTGTGTAATCTTTTGTAAATAATGAATTAATTATGGAGTATCGTAGCAGTAAGGAATAATGATGAATGTAGAAAGAATCAAATATTTGAGGTGTTTGATCATATCTATAGTATATAAGAGATATTTTAGTATGGTTATTATGCAGATAGACACTTAAGACACTTTATATATAGTATATTTTCAGTTACGCTGCTATTTTCTTACAGTTTCTTAATTTTGTAAATTTCAATTCTAATTTACGTTTATAATAATTAAGAATCTATTTTTTTTTCATTACCTACTAGTGTATGTATGTGCATGGGGTTCCTTTAATGTGGTTTTGCGGAGGATTGTTTTTTGATATATATTTGAATCTAGATATATATATAATATGATAAGTTTGAGAATGACGTAGTTATTTAGTTGAGGTTATAAAAATGTTAATTTTGGAGCCCTTATTTACGTATCTTTCGGAAACATTGATATACCCTTTTAAGAAATAGTTGAGTTAACTATGATTATATATCTTTTGTATTTGAATATTGTTGAAAATTATAGAGGTATTGTAAGGCCTATGGATATTTTATGGTTGAATAAGAATGGCCAATTTTTAGATGCATAAAGAAATGCACAGATTCTTATCATACAGGATATTAGACTAGTAAGATAACTTATACAAATAGGGTTGCATTCATAGTAAGGAGACTTTTAAATAGGCCAATACTATCTATTTTTAGGACATTGCTTATTCAATATAAGGTTTTAGAATAAGAATATTTAGAGTGTTACAATTTTTTATCTGGCATTTTATACCGTGGAAGATTTCCTTTTTGTCGTGGCTAAAGTTCTATTGAGTTATATGTGTGAGACAATAAGATCAAATTTGCCAGAGTAATGCATATAAAATTTGCGACTAAAAGGAACGTTACCTGTAAAATTTTAATAAATTATTGTAAAGATAAAAAAAATATATGTATGTGTCATAAACGTAAGGCTAATTCCGAAATCTATAAATTATTATGACCTATCCGTAAGGGGGATGTAGTTCCGGCCTTAAAGTTCTTTTTTTATTTGGTATTTCTCGTCGTGGAAAAAGAGTTTCTATATATGGGACTCAATCAGATTTAGATATTGTGTTTGTCACAATATCGCGTATTCAGCTAGGAAACGGTTTTTGTCATTTTTTTCGTTACTTGCCAATGGGTATACTACTCAGTGTTTTTTTCCAGAAAATTTTGAGAACTTTTCTCGAGGGGAACCCCTAGTGTCACCCCCGCAAAATAATAGATAGTTATCCGTCTAGGCCTTTTAAAAGAGTAGATTTTTATATGTTACTTGCAGCTTATTCTCAATATTATCCTGATGTATTGAAGTTTTTTCGGGGTCGAATTATCTAGATACGAATACCGCTGTTTGTTGGTCGTCTTATTTGATTTTTTGTCGATCGCGTTTTTGAAGCGGTTTTCAGATGTCGAAAAAATAAAAGCAGCTGTAGGGTGCTTAGACACCTCTCGTTCGTTACTTTCCCGGGGTATCGGGCCTTCTAGGAAACACTTTGTAGATGAAGATCAACGTAAATAAATCTTAATTGGTCCCCATTGTCGCTCTATCGTGGACCTCGAAATAATTGACATCTTTCGTACAATCTCGGGATGATATGTGCGTTGTGATAATATAAACTTGTCTTCCGTTCTTTATATGCGGTATCGATCTTTTTCGAGGAGTGATTAAACTATAAATGTTATGTATCGATTAATTGTTTTAACGCTTCTCGATTATAGCAAAATAAAGTCATATGACTTGTGCGTAGGGAGCGAAATGTCCCCCCTATATAAGGTCTCCTTCAACTGTAGTTCGTTTATATGATATAGTGTCCATAGTTAGTTTAAGCGTGTTAAGTGAATAGGTGTTAATTAGGACATATATCCCACTCAGAAATGGTAAGTTCTATTTATGTAGTTTGTTGTCGCGTGGTAATTTTTACAATCAAACAACTACTCATCAACTAATAAGAGAAATCAAAGCGCAATATAGCTTTGGTTTGACGCTTTAATCATATATCGGTAAGTATCTTGAATTGTCTCTGACGGGTGAGATTGTATAATAACGTTCGTGCTTTTGTGTGTGGGGTGTGTATGATTAACCAAATACTTTTTAGATAGTTTTTTAAATATTATTAAGGTATTAACGTATTTAAATATCAAGCCCGCGGATGCCACAAAAACGAATAATGGATGATCATGATACGAAAACTTTTGTATTTTTAGCACTGAACGATCGTGATCTCTACGCTCGATCGAAATGATGATAGCCACATAGTATGTACACACTTCACCATCGTTCTACGAATTAGTTATTTGCCATTGAACAGTGGATCGGTGTGTGTAGGATACTCGTGAACTCGTAGGTTTTGGATCGTTCTGTTAGAAAAGCGGGTTATATGTTCCCGTTGTTGCTCGCTGAAGCGGTATATCATGGAAATAATTCGAGTTGTATTTTATGAGATGATCGAAGGAGTGATACAAGACTGCTTGCACCTTTACGCGGGCGATTCTACTCAGCGAATTTGTCATTGCGACGAAGGAACACGAAGCGCTGTGTCAATTATTTCAAGTATGTGGATCGCAGCTTCTGCACGCGATATCACGGATATTGGCTGTTCGAAATTATGTATCACGCGGCGTGTTTCTCGTTAGGTCTATGTTATGTCGTCGTCTATACGTTGCTTTTTAAGAAGAACGAAGCGCGGATCTGGACGGGGCGGGGATCTGGACGGGGCGCGGATCCGGAAGAGTATCAGTTTCCGAAGGACTATTTAACGAGAACTGACCCCCGCCCAGATCCGCGCGCCGTCCAGATCCGCGCCCGTTCCCCGTCCCCCGTTTCCATTATTATTCGCGTAAATGGGTGTTTAAAATATTTTTTCCCCGTCAATAATGTCAACCTCTGAACTGGAGGTTTTTAAGGCTTTATATATTAAAACCAATTTCGTAAATAATAAATATATTTTAAAAATCTTCTTTAACTGATATACATTTCCAGAGTTTTTTCGAAAATCTTTTTTAATCATTATGTCTTGTAATACACCCTCCACAGACCCTGAAATACAAGAAACTCTCGGTACGATTCATAGTACCGTGAGAGAATTTCAATATGTGGTGAACATGAAAGAAAATAATTTGACGGAGAATTTTAAAACCCTCATAGGTTTGTCTTCTTCTTTGGTTGAAAAACATTCCATTTCTAGTATAAATGAAATAAACAACTTGGATATAGCCCGATGGTTATTTTTTAGTGAAAGGGTTATGAGAAGATTTATTGAACGTCACAAAAATTTGTAATTTTACAGTTTGGCGTTGAGTACATTTTAAAAACCAAATAACACAATATGAATAAAAGGTCAAAAAAGAAGATTAGAACGAGAACTGCTAGATATAGAGTTTCATATGTAATTATGATTGTGAATTACCGAAATTTGTATTTTTTTCCAGACTGAGTATTTTTTTATGCTTGATCATAGTTATATTCTCATAGTCATTAATAGGGTACAAAATGTTCGAAGGAGGTGGATTCGTAGTTTCCGAAGCAGCGAGAGGATTTCTTATTCAAAAATGTGATTTTAAGGAATTTGAAACGAATATGTGGTTGAGAACCGTTTTTTTTTGCTGAAAGCGAACATTCCCATTACTTTGTATCATGGCTAAGTGTATGTTTTGTTATTTTATACTAATTCACTGATTCTTCATTTCATTAGAATCTATTCTGTGTGAACGAAGAAAATGATACTTATCAAACAAATTTTTATTTGATAAACTTGTTGCATATCAATTCTATTGCTGATTTTTAACAAAGATGGAAATAAAGTCTAACAAAAGTTAAGGAAGAATATTGGTTTTCCTAGTTGTCTTATGTTTATCTTTATTCAACTGCTTTTGTATTGGGATTTGGTAGATTTTAGTAGCTGTATGAGTTTGAAATTTTGTTCACGGAAATAAGAAAAGATTATTTTTCCTTTTGCTTTTACACAACAAATGATCTCGAACTCTAAATTTTATTTTTTTTAGAACATTTTTAATTGGGGGGAGATTCCATTTTTATTCAGATATTGCAAATTTTTAAAAGACTGCTGATGATTAATAATTTTGAGCATAGGACGATACATTCACCGTGTTTCTCTATTGTATTTGGCTAATTTAGGGAATTTTTAGCGAACCAGTTGTTGTGCTAATCGCTAAAAAGAAAAAGGGTACCTGTACGATTTAAACGCCGGGGTGGATAGTGTATTTTCAATATATTATTCCCTGTCTCATACTTATTTCCTTTTACGCACCTTGAGCCTTGAAAAAATTATTCGAGATCGTATGTGGAGATAGAACTTATAGATGGACGCTGAAGCTAATGCCTCGATAAAAGACATGGGGGCGTCTAATCGACAGAAGCGATCGATTTGCTAAAAACCTCTCTAAAGAGAGATTGTTTTAAACATTATTACTTGTTCTATTATTTAGGGCATAAGTGTATGCATTCCTGGCAAAAAACGATAAGAGAACTTAAAATATTTTTTTACAGACGCAAAGGCATTGCTGATAGTGTATTTATCCTGAAAATAATTAAACCAGAAATACTAAGACTAAGGTCTCCGCACCGTTAATGGGGATTGAACCGTCAACGATACTTCATTTATTAGGAATTTGGGAGTCACGTATAAATCCATTCATCAACATTATGTACCTAAATAACAAATCTCTTAGGTTTAAATTTGGTCCTTTGCCAATTTTTCCAGCACCACTGTTCGACCATATTTTAATAAAAGAAAGCGTACTGACGATACAATTAGAACGATTAATTTCAGAACTACTAGCTTTCATCAAAAATAATTATTTCGAAGCAAATTCTGATGTTTCAATTAACAAGATGCACGCATTATGCGAAAGATCTTTTGATGAGTTATTTGCGAAAGAGAAATTGAAAGACAATCGAAATGAAGATGAAGGCGGAAATTTTCATCATCGTCATCATCAGCAACAGCAGCAGCAGCAGCAGCAGCAACAACCGCAAAAATATTTAGAAAATTCGCCCTTTAATAGCCTAATTATAATAAAAAAAGGGAATGGAGATCAGTATCGAGTCGATAACATTGGGGACATGGCCTTATTAGCGATTATCTTACTTAAAAAGCACCTTGGTTTCAAATTCAATGATTTTTGCTTTTCTGAGACATCAATGCCATGTTTTCAGGAGTTCGTTAAAGATTTAATAATTCAGGATTACGACATCAGTGGAGGATTCGAATCACCTATGAAGAAACATATCGCTAAAAGATTTAAAGGCGAAGATATATGCATTACTAAAAGTATTGAAAAAAAACAAATTGAATACATAGAAAAAATTCGAAAAAAATACGATATACAAATCTCAAGCAGAAAAAAGAGAATGAGATTGCGGATTTTTACAATCTGTGTTAGAAAATATTTTAGAAGTGGAATAATGATTGTATATTTACGCAAGTGACTCACTAAGACATTACTTGCATAAAATTTGTTTTGACGAACAGACTAGCAAACGCTGACTTTTCGCATCAACTTTGTCGATGAGGGAAGACAAAAATAATTAAAAGAAAAGAATCGACAAAAATTTTAATAACATTGTCGATGAGTCTAATAACATTACAGAACTATTAAGTTATAGTTTCTTTGGAATGAAGTTAGCAACAATAAACCTAAAAGGGAACCGAATATGATACTTTTGTGTACAAGATATTGGAGAATTCCGAAGTCATTGTTATAAATTTTTTTATGGGAAAAGTAGAGTAATATTTCGTAATTTTCAATTGCATGAGAGATTGAATTGTCTCTGTTAGTATAATGAACTTTCGTTTTTTTTACTTATGTATAAATTTGTAGATAATCGTCTGACCAGAGTTATCACTTGTTTATTATTTTTATCATCGCATATTTTCAACAAAAAATTTATTTATATTTTTAGACAAGAAAATTGATAATTAATATTATTATATAGTATACTTATATATATATATTATACGTAATATATACGTATATACGCTTTGGCTATTTATTATATATTTTCTAGTTTTAGTATTATATAATATATATATTTAGATATTAGTGGGTTGTATTTTATATTTATGTTTTAGTATTTTTTGTTATGTTTTTTTATGTAATATAAGTATATAGTTATATATTTATATTATTTTGGGTTTTTGTTTAGGGAGGTTAGCGTAGTATTGTATTTTATATATTATATTATAATATATATTTATATTATTTAGGTATATCTATTATAATATTATATATACTGTATGTATTATTATTTATATTATTTTATTTATATATTATATATAATATTATATATTAGTAATATATATATATATTTGGATATATATATATATTATAGTAGTATATATATAGTGCTAATATATATATTAGTATATATTATTATATATATTATATATATATTTATATATAATGTATACATAATATATATAGTTTTATTATTTTATTAGTAATAGTAATTAAAGTAATTTTGTTGTTGTGGTTTCTTTATTTTTTTCTATATATAAAGGTTAATATTTATTATAATTATATATATATTTACTAGTATATATAATATTATTAAATATATATTTATTATAATATATTATTAGTCATTAGTATAATGGGTTTTGTCAGGTTTATATTAGTGTTAAGTTAGTTGTAGTTATATTTTTTTTTTGTTTATATATGTATATTATCTTATTATTTATTTATTTATATATTTTGCATTTAATAGGAAAAATGAAAGAACGACTTATTTTTATTTTTAATTTTCACTCAATTTTTGGTATGATTTTTTGGAGATTGGCGTCTTATGCTAATGATTATGAAATACAAACGTATGAGTTTAAACTGTTGAATTTTGCTTACTATCATCGGGTAGAAAATATGTTTTATAATACCATAATTTTTTCAAAGAATATATTTAAAACATTTGCTACACATAATAATGAGTTCTTGTGATTTCTAAATTAGTGTTAAGTCTGACTTCGAGGAAAGAAGTTTCACCAAATCGAAGATTCGACGAGCAGAAGTAATTCCCATTTTTCTTTTAATATAGTCACCCGTTATTATGACGGAATAGATGTGGTGGTATATTTTTCTCGAATTTGTCGTAGCTTCGCGTCATAAGCAACGTAAATTCGCGATATTCTGATAAGGATTATTTTTTTCTCCAACGATAATGAATTTATTCATTGTTCAGAGTTGAGTTATTTTGATAATTATAAGAGAATAATGAGAAAACGAAAATGTGAGTTAGAAAGAGATTAATTTCAATTGATGTTTCAATTGCGTTGCTATCTGCACTTTCATAACTCAGGACTATTTTTAAATCTTTCATGAATTCGGAAAACATGGCTATATCGTATTCCAATTTCAGTTTGCGAGTTTACACAAATATGTTATGAGTCTCAATCAAATTGTTTAGTATTTTGTTGATAAATATTTATAAAGAATATGTAGGAGGTTATTTTTACTTTTCCATAGTGTATGTGATTGTAGTGTTAGTGATGAGATTATTATTGTAGTGTATGATGATGTTATTGTATTGTGATGTGATTAGTATTAGTATTGTAGGTGGTTTTTATCGTTGGTAGTGTACACTCTTTTCGATGTGTAGTTTTAATTAAAGATACGCTTCGTGTGTCGAAGAGTTTGGGGCAGATATTTTAGGAATTGTTTCTCATAATCCGTTCCACCATCGCTGTTATTTTCCGAATAAGAATCTTCACTATCGCTGTCGTTGTTTTCCGAAGAAGAATAACAATTATTCGGAAGATTTCTTTTCGCTTTTAATTTTTTTCTCCCCCCGTTTAAATAAGAATTATTCGCGTCATTCGATGCGAAGTTTTGATTTTTCTGTTTATCTTTGCAGAACGATTCCGAAAGATTACGCATTATGTTTAAACCCAAGAGTAGCAAGGACAATTGGTTTTGTTTTTTGAAAACGCTTTTTTTAGAAATTGAGCTTTACTAACAATATCATCGGGAGAACATTTATTTTCCTTCTCGTTCTCGGATACGGATAAATTCATAAATAAAGTACAGTTCTCGTACAAATGAACCCACTCTTTATTAAATCTTTGCTGAATACATTTAATGTTATTTTCTTCGCTCAGTAGTATATTCGCGCACCGAATTGTTTCTTTAGTTCCGTGTTTAAACAAATCGGCTATTATTGGGCCTCTTTCGTAATTCTCAATCAGCAATTTATTCAACAATTGTGAGTAACGCTTTATCGAAGAAGCCAATATTGAATTTTCATTTTTAAATTCGCTAGTGTAGTCGTTTAAATGTCGAGCTTCCTCTTCCAGTGGTGCGAAATTTTCTTTACACGCTGAATATTTTTGTTTTTCATTTTCTTCCAACGGAGTGTTATTGTCATTTACACTTTCTATTTCAACGTTTGAAACAATAAACAAATTATTATTACATTTACTGGTAACGGAGTTTGACACGAGACTCGATATCGAAGCATTATCAAAATCTCGCGTTTTCAAAGAAATTTCCTTTTCATCGGAGGGTGCTCGGTATATTTATCATTGTTAGTAGCGGAAGGGGTGAGGGCGATTTCATTAAGCTCCTTTAGAGGATCTGTACGATGTAGAGTATCGTCTTTCTTCGATATATAATTTCCTTTTTTTTTTTTGATGGCGCATATCGGGGAAAAGCGCGCGGAATCACGGAAGTGTTTTTTTTTGGAAGAAAAGCTAGTGGGAATTTTTTCGTGACGAACAAAGGTGGTGCCTTCAAAGGTTTGCGGAAAAGATGTGGCTAAGATATTCGCATCCAAGGAGAAATCGGGAGAAATCTCAACCTCGTCTATGTGTTGAACCTCTTTACCGTCCAACTCCTCGTTTTTCGCGAACTTTTGAAACTCTACTTCTTTTATTCCATCACCTTCCCCGGGACCTACTTTTTGATTATTATCTTTCTCCCAATAAGAAAAAGAGCATCGCTCAGAGTGGGAGTTCGTCGTTCATTCACGAACACTTTTCAAATTTTTCCTTCTCTTTTATTTGTGCAGACTCGTTCGCGTGGACACTCCTCATGTAATCTTTATCTTGAAGAATGACGTGAATATGACATCCTGTTTCTATATGTTTCAGAGAATCGTGAGAGGCGATCTCATTGTGGGTTGTCTGGGTGTTGAGATCCCTCTTGTCGGTTTAACGTGTTTCTTGTTATCCTTCTATTAACGCTACTTATCGAATTCTACTTTCTTTTATTGACAGTTTCCCCGGGTCCCCTTGCCTTTCTCGGGATTAGTCGCTATCTCCGCAACTTATTATCGGAAGAAGTTCAGAATCATTCGTTTCTAGAATTGCTATTGGAGGTTAGCGTAAATGATATTTGTTCACATCCTTCGTGGGGTTATGCAATATACACCGGCTTCGCTCTTTTATTGGTTTGGGGGGGTTGTGCGTTTTTCGGTTTGGTCTGGTTGTGTGGGTGTGGTTTTGATAAGTAGTTTATAATGACAACGTTTGCTCGTTTTGACGTTTGATTCTGTTATCTTTGAATCGATCGTTGATGAAATTGGTATTATTGTAACGACGATTATTGTGAGTGAGATGAAGATTGGGTTCACCCTCGTTCGGCGAGTAAACGAACTGATAGTTCATTCCTCCGGTTCCGTTCATTTTTTCGATTGATTTCGATAAGATGAGAGTGTCATAATGATAGATGAGAATTTTTTCATTTTCGATTTGTGTGTTGAATTAGAGTTTATAATTTATTGAAATGTTCAGCCACTTGGAGTGTGAAGTTTGGACTTATCTTGCTAATGGGATGTTTTTCCTTACAGATGAGTGTGTGGGGAGGTCGTGGGGGTATGTATATATGCCGAGTAGATAAATTCAATGATGTCGTTTGTATTTTTTTCAGCTGGTGGGTTGGTCTCGGCGTCTTCTTCGAGTGTCGTTTAGTCGATCCATGTTTTTGTGTATCAATGTGTTGCTTCGGTGTATTCTATTAGTTTTTGAATGTTCATGTCAGAATCTTCTTTATTATCTGGATTCCGTACTTTATCTTTCTCATAAGATGCATTGTTAGATGACATTTGTGCGATTTTTTATTTTGGTGTTTAATGAGCCGTGTTTCAGTTAGATTGGGGAGTTATCATCAAATCGTCGTAAGAAGATGTGAATTGATCTCATATTATATATAAGTATGTTCCTTAAACTTTTTGAATCTTCTTGTAGTAAACGTAAGTATGGCTTGTTGATATCATGTCGTGTCTGGATTTTGAGTAACGGTTATGGTCAGTATTGTACGCTCTCCCATATATTTTCGTTCCGCTTCTTAGATGCATCTTCTATCATCGATGTTAGAGTCTAGTTGATTCTTTTTTTTTTTGCGGCATAACAAATAGCGTCTTGTATGCTCGGTAGTGTCGAATTCGGGTTCACTCTCGGTCTCCCGTCCGCTGTCGTCATGTGTTTTTATGGTCTTGGCGTCGGTGTGGTGTTTGTGTCGTCTTGGCGTCGTGTCGTCGTCGGTCGTCGTAGTCGTCGTGTGAGTGTGTTATATATCCTCTGACTGTTTCGATAAACGTCGATTTGAGTAATTTTTCAGCGTGTTCTTTTATCGCAAATAGAGCGTGGTTCGAAATTCATTCCTTTCAAGACTTCGGGTTCATATATTCGCGTTGTACCGTCTCTGTATCAGTCTCCTCTCTATGTCGTCTTTCGATTTACTGATCCGTGCTCAGATGAATTTCTATCGCTTATGAGTGCAGTTTTTGTATATCAGGCAATGGTATCTGTCGACTGCTTATGTCTGGATTAGTGAGTTGTAAGAATATATGGGATTTTTTTATGTGTTAGATTTTGTCGAATCAGAATTAGAATTTGCTGGTGGGGGGGTGTCTAGAATTATACCTATTTTTTTTGCGGTTGTGTATTAGTTGTCTTCATTCGTGTTTTTGATTAGGCTCGTCGAGTTTGTGCTCGTATCATTTTTTTTTTATAAGTATTATTGATGTTCGCGTTTAAGTCGTCATCACAGTATGATTCGTTATTATCGATGTGTGTGTATGTTTTGCTTATTTATTATTTCTTTGCCTTTGCCGTTCGGTCTCAATGTTGGAGAGGTGCTGTTTATCGTTTTTTAAGTATCAGTATGTTATTCTTTTCAGAATTATTGTTTCATGCATCCCTATGATATCTTGCTTCAAAATTTATTCAGTTTCAAGTTGATGACTTTTGGAGGTGTGAATTTCCAAAATTATTCGCACCTAAATATCGTTGGGAAATGTAGATAAAAAAGAAGACTGAGGTAATTTATTTTTTTCTTGAAACAAAAGAACGTCAATATTCATTTTTACATTTTTTTATGACGTGACTAATCGTCGAGTGAAATTGGGTGAATACATATTTAATAAAAAAATAAGCGATGAAGTTATTTTCTGTGCAGTTTCGCGCCATACCTTAGCGTCTATTGTGCATTGGCTTTGTCTTTTTGTGCTCGTATCAATTCCTGCAAACTTGACAAAATTATATGCTAGAATAATGATAAAATAATTATAATACTTTTAGATTGTTGAAGGTAATTAAATAAAAATGTGCTAACCATAATTTGCAGGATGATGTGTAGATAGAAACAATCAAAAAAGATATGGCGTTAAATCAATCTCCACAAAGAATGTAATATGAGAGATGAGTGCGGTTGTGTTGGTAAACAACGGATATAGCTAATGCAGTTTAAAATTTAATATAAGGTATTAATATAAAGGATTATATGTATATTATGTATATATTATTATAGATAATATATATATGATATAGTATATATATATATATTATAAAATATATATATATATATATATATATATATTATATAAATATATATGAATATAATTGTATATATATATTATATATATTATATAGTTATATATATATATATTATATAATAGTATATATATATATATATATATATTAGTATATATATAATATATTATAATTTACGCTATAAATCTAGTCGCTCCTCGCAAGTCTTTTAAAAGTTTGAATTAAGGGGTAGCTTTATGTATTATTAGGTAAATAAGAGATTTTTGTGTATTTTCTTAAAATGTATTTTGCTTAACTAAAGATTTAATTAGTCTGAGAATGTTAGCTATAAAAACGCCTTCAATATTTGACAATGAAATACTTAATGTTTGAAATGCATAAGAGAACTTAAGGAGACGGTATAACTATTACTCTAACATCTAATAAACTAGGACGATGAAATGATGATAGTAAACCAAGGGTTATTGTGAAATCTTTGTAATATGTCACTTCCGGATAGCTCCCACGTAATCGGGTACAAGATTCAATTGCCAAAATTGTAAATTAGATGAAATCTTTTGCATGTAATTTGTCTGAGGATTATTTCAATATTCGCAAATTTTGTATCAGCCTGAATAGATTTTTTCTTAAAGAAATTTGTTTTTACAAAAGTCAATGAAAATTCGCATTCATCTTCATTTCAAACATTGGCGAAAATGAAGGAACCGAAAACTACGAATCTACGATAGAAGCTTTATCGAAAGGAATAAATTTTAAACGAAAACGAAAGTTTAATTCTAAACACTCTAGCGTCAATGAGATCCAGTTAGAATCTAAAACTGCTAAAAAACAGCTTCGTAAAAACCCCTCTGATAAAGAGAGAGTTAGTATTAATATATACTCGGCGATCGATCATTTAGAAAAAATTAACTCGGGCGACGATATAGGATTATTAGACGTCGAGGAATGCATTCAAGACACCCATCTCCACTTAATGGATAAACTTTTGAAAAAGGAAAAGCTCGGCTGTTTCTCAACCGAGAGAAGGTTTGCGGGAAAAGATCACGAATATCCGCGGTTTCGTTCCGAGGAAGATGCATACATGGAACTTCTGAAAATAACCGATCAGTATAACGACACTCTTAATTACGTTAAGGAAAAAGCGCCTCTCTCGATTTTGCTAAAACGTTTACGCTGTATTTCAAGTGCGCAGCTTGGATTTTACACAGATTTGTAGCTCTCCATCCCTTCGCAGACGGAAACGGGAGGATGTGTCGACTACTCGCCAGTCATTGCCTTTATTTGATTTGTCCATTTCCGTGCCCTATTTATAATATACGCTCTCCAAAAACGCGAGACGCGTACTTAAATGCGGTGATGGCAGCCGACAAATCAGCAGCGGGGCTCGGTCTTTTAACCGCTCTCTTAATTGAAAGCGCATGGGATTCTTTTAGATATGTTTTTAAATTATTCGAGCAAGAAAAAATGAAACAAATTTGTAAAGATTAATAACGAAATTATAACACAATTATTAAAAATAGTTTGATTTAAATTTATTTTATTTATTTTATTTTTATTCAATATGTGTATATATTAATTGTTTCAATGGAATAAATCATTTGAGATCACTTTTCTCGAGAAACGGTCCTGAATAATTTCCCTTTTAGAAGAATGGATGGACCAGAGGTGTTCACAATGCAAAAATAATCAAAACGGGCGCTCAAGAAACGAGGGTGACGCGAATTAATAGATCTCACAAAACCACACTAACATTATCAGAAAACTCTATTTTTCCGTCTGCTGGCAGATTGGGAGCCGGGACAGGTTCTGACGAAAGGAATAAGGGTCTAAAAAACTCTTGGTGAGCAGGAAAAATGAAAAAACACCAGAAAGCGCTTCGTTCAGCAAAGAAAAGAAGAAATAAAATGCTTTTTGAGGTAAATTTTCAGACACACACAAACATATAGAATATTAGTATATATATTCTATTATATATATATATTTATATTATTTATTTCATATATATATATTTTTATATAAGTATATATTGTTTTAGATAAATATATAGTATGTATATATAGTATATTTATATATATTATATATACTATTAAAGTGTCTTTGAATAGAAAGAATGAAGAAAACGAAGAATTCGTAAAAGCTCGAAAGAGACACGACTCTATCATACGGAACGAGAAGTGTCGTTGATGATGATATGTATATTTCTAATTACTTAGACGAATTATGAATTTTTACTCTTTTATGAAGGCTTAAAGCTTATTAAAGTGGTTTACGTTGAAATAAGTATAACTTTCTCAATAAATTGTCACATTGTTGCAAAAATAATATAAAGCAAAAATTTTTTAAACGCTCCTTCATTTGCGTCCTTAAATTTTACGACAAATGTTATTCCCATAAAAAACTTATAAAATAATATTTAGTTAAATATTATAATATAATATTTAATTCCTTAATTTATAATAATACGAAGGATGTAGAGAATGTTTAATAAATTATTTTTTATTCTTGAATAGAACTACCGTCGCACGATGACTCATTGTCATCTGCAAATTCCGCACGCATCATGACATATTTTGATAAAAAATATCTTTTTAAAATACAGAATAATTTGCTATTGAGTGAGGGAAAAAAAGTATAAAAAGATCGGAGGTTTTAGGCGAAACTTTATTCCTGGTCTATAAGAGGCATGAGTGAGTTGTCGCGTGTGACCCAAGTGGAACAAAAATACATTTCCTGAAAGAAGGAGAGGATGTAGTTTATACGCATAGTCGTAATTGTTTACCAAAAAAATCTCAGAGAGTTACATGGTTGTATAATTAAATATAAATGTGTATTTATTTATAAGGTCATTAATACTCGCTTGTGTTAGTCAAACGGGTAGAGGTGCGGAGATATCCTCTGTCGGTGTTCTGTTGTCAGCCCATCGTCGTTCAATCCGCCTTTTCGATTTTCTCCGATTGATTAGAAGAATCAAAATTTATTATTCTAAAATAAAAATTCATTTAAATAAGTTTGAAGATATAAATTATTATTAGAGAAAGAACTAGCTCGAGAGTGAGCGTTACAATCAGGAATTTTTTTTAAAATTATCTGGAATGAGTTGGAGATAGCTCAGCAGACGTCGCCGACCGTCGCGTACGCCTGTTTGCTATCCTTTTATATATTATTAGCTTTGAGTTTATTAAATCACGTTCTTCCAGTCCTGCAGGACCTCCGTTTACCATCTCTAGTGGACGAGCGTGTTACCGATCGAGGAGCGCTTAATTCAGAAAGAGGTTCAGTGCAAGCTTGGCTCTAAGTAGATTCTCCTCTGCGTTTATTCGCAGGTTTATATACTCGTTTGCCTTTTTTCCATTTTCGATACGCTTCGACATTTATGTAGTTATGAATAGCTGGGGTGTAAGTAATCCCTGTGCTGTCCGTAAGGATTGTATCTCCCCAACCTTCCTCAATTATTAATTGCTCTGCACGTCTGTTGGCGCTTGGGATTGTCTAGTGAGGGACTACCCTTGACCGGAGCGCTAAAATTGTGTGTCGTATAATTATATGAGAACATTCGCCCCGCCGAGGGGGGTGGCTTCGTTCTCCGCATACCCGATTGTTCAGGTTTGACAACACGGCTCGTTATGCCCTTATTATTCTTTTCGTATGATTTGGTCGTCGCAGAATACTCACATTATTTTGTGTCGACTCTACGCGCCCCGGAAAATGTTCGGGTTTTCAACAGCGATTCAGGTGTGGCAAGCCCGAGCTCCCGTACAAGTGCGGGATGAGATTTTAATTCTAACACGTCCCGTAAACTATGGCCCGCCCCTTATAACTCTGGTCTAACTTCGCCGAAACGATCCCCGAGTTTTAAGAAATTTGACCGAGTCACCCTTTGTAGTGTTATTACCGACTAGGAGAGGCGATACCAGGCGGGCTAAAGAAACGTTGCCTACTCCCTTTGCTTTCCTTCAACATAATTTGAGTTGAAGGTCGTTGCCGATCTCTTGTGGTAACGTCAGGAGACCGCTTGATTTTGTCGTTCAATCTTATCTCTCCCGGCGTTGCGATTTTTTTTACAAAATTGTCGCACTTCGCGCTATGAATTTTTATGTTCGGTTCGGGGAAGTCGTCTAAATTTCGTAGTCTGGTGATGTTGTCGAGAATTTCCCCGTGACGAGGGTTCAGTTTGACGCCGAGCTGTTTCATAAATTGAGTGTGGGTTATTTCGTTGAGTTTTAAACGCGTTATCTCGTCTGACAACACTTTTTTCGTTTTTTTTATTCGGATGGGGTGGGTTTTCGTCAAAGCGTCTTCCGGCATGTGTTTTAAAATACTTTTCTGCAGCGCATTTTCGTAACTACGCGTAACCGTCATATCCCCTACGACCTTTTTAATTTTCGTAGATGGAAACGCGCCTCCTTTCACTTTCGGCACTTTTAAAGCTGTGTCTAAATAGGTATTGATGATTCTGGAGGTGAATCCTTTAATTTTTATCTTAAACGCCGCGTGTTTATTTTTTTCTTTTCCCTTTTCAGAACTGATACTGGGAAGAGTAACGGCATCGACGAGAGATTCTGGGAAATTGAGGGCTCCTTCATCGTCGCCGACGCCTTCGTTTGGACACCCGATACCGACGACGGAGCTTTCTTCTTCGACGCTGTCGTCGCATTCGTCTTCACGGTGAGTATAGAGAGGAGGTGGGAGTGATAACGACGCGGATTTCTGCATCGTCGTTATTCGCGCGGCGATATTTAGATTCTGAAATACGCAGCCCGTCGGATTTTTCTGAGGTCCGTTAGCGTATATAAAAATGACATTCGACACTATAGCTCTTTCTCCTAAATCTCGCGAATCCTCTTCACCCAATAAGTGATTATTTTGAATTCTCATAAATAACGCTTGAAGGTTTTTGTTTCCGAGACAATTTATCGATAGGACCTCGCACCCTTCGTCCTTCACTTGTTCGACTATTTTCGGCGGCGCCGATTTGCTATCGGACCGCCACCAGGGAATCATTTTTTCCATCAAAGAAATCATTAGTTTTTTAATATTTTCTTCATTTTCCAAAAAGAAGTCGGCGGTTTTATAATGATGATGAGGTTCCGTTACCAGTTGCAGCCTTTGGAGTCGCGGCGGCGATTTATCGCAATAATCTTCGGGAAGTAGTAAATTGTGAAAGAAAAAAAGTCTTCGGGTAGTAAAAATGTTTTAGCCGAAGGGTCGGGGTGATTTACGATTTTATGTTTTAATGGAACGCGCCTCCTTTTTTCGTAGGTTTTAATTCTCGTATACGATTTATGTCCAAGCGGCTCGATTATTTTTTCTGTCATAATTAAAAAATTAAGTGTGTGTTTTTAAAAATTTTGAAAAACTTAAAATCGTTGCTTTATTATATTTTAACTTTACAAAATTCTAAATATATTAATCGTATATTATATATAACAATTTTATTTTTTGTTTTTTTTTACAGGGCGAAGACTAACTCGACTCTCGGGAGCGCAAGAATCGTTATTAATACCGTCAAAAGGGCGCTTTCTCGATTCATTCGCTCACCATGGAATCCAGTATTCCCTCGACGTCGTTCGAGTCCAGCAAACCGAGATTTGAAACGGATATTTTGAACGATTGCGACGTCACAAAAGAAATTGACGAACAGTACCAAATAATTCAAAATTCGTGCGACGTTACGAAAAAAGAGGCCTTGCGATATTTATTGGAAGCTAAAGAAAACGCCAACAAGCTAATGACTGAAAGAGTCGTGACCATACCCCTTCACGAAGACTCTCTGGTTTACATCGATCCCCTAAACGAAAATATTTTTTGCAAAAGAAACTATTTTACTAAAACGTACAAGTTTTCGCTGAACGAAGAGGAAAAATATCCAGTCATCTTTAGCTACTCCCACTCGTCCAACATCGCTATTTACGCCTGTCTAGTTACCCTTTTCGCGGTGACGGAAGAGAGAACTGAATACGAAAAACCCTATTTTAAAAATTATATCTACGGGGCATTGACAAAAATCAAATACCTAAATCACGCCAAAAATGAAATGAGCGATCAAAAAATATACAATGAAGAGTATCAAATATTCGACTTGATAAGCGAAAGAAATTTTAATTTGAAATATTCTCAAAATGAAGAAAAATCGCTTTCACTAGAAATTAAGAAAATCTGCTCTTTTATGAAACGGGGCATGAGCGAACTTTTAACGCGCAAGCATGATAAGGATGCGGAAAAACCGCAGGGGACTCTACGCTGAAATTGACGTTTCATCAGATCGATCTACGTTCCTCGCGAATCAGTTCTAGAGCATTGGGGAATGATGATGATAATCAACACATCACCCGATCCACCGCCACCGCCGATATTAAAATAGGAGCTACCAAATTAAAAATAAACAGAAATACTTTCAATTCTTCTATAATATTATCAGCGACTGCGTATGAATTCGAATCGAATAAGAAGGACGAGATAAATAACGAAGGCCCCGCTACCGACAATGTTCACCTATCGAAAGGTTTGTTCGACGGATCATTTTTCAACGAAGAAATCAATCTAGGTCTGCCGACTATTTTTACTAAAGAAAATTGCGAACTGATATTTGAAGACATCAAAAAATCTGAAATAAGGCAAACGGGAGTTAACAAACATCAAGAGGGCGCCCGGGAATACTTGTTCTCATTGTTAAATCAAAGAGAGCCCGACGAATCTCGCAAAAATGGAACGAGCGCTAAAAAACTTAAAAGGGTGGTTAACGGTCACTTCAGTTTAACTTTTTCGATCGAAGACTTACTGGAGTCAAACATCTACGCCCACCACCCCTTTGACAAACTCGAGTGTAGTTTGAAGGAATCGGTTAACGTCAAAGAATTATTATTTGAAAAAGAAATTCTAAGAAATGAATTGGACGACTTTATAAGTCGATACGTATTGTTTTCACCCTTCAACGAATATTCTGTTCGACAAGCAGCAAAATACGATGAAGTGATCACTTATTCCGATGAAACGCTGAAATACATCAAAAAGCAATTTGATTTAAATGAAAATCGGTTAATTCACAAATTCACGAAAGGGGGTGATATATACGATTTTCTCTACCCGTTTCGGTTATGGTACAGCTGCTTCGACATTTCCCCGATTCACGAAATGAAGAAAATGAACAAAGTATATTTTCATTTCACGCCCACCGATCGTCTCTGCAGCGCCCACATTGTGGGCATGGATGCGTTTTATCTGCATACCAGTTTAAAACCTCACAAAATTTTAAAGAGAAATTCACATTCAGTAGATGATTCACACCATTATTACGACGAGGAAACGGATGAAGCGTCGTGGAACCCGTCGACCTTTACAATATTGATTAACAAATCGTTCGAACCACAATTTACAACGACTTTTGGAGTACATTATTTTCTTTTTCGAAAGGAGTGATATTATCTTTTTATCTTTTTTTTAATCGTTTATAATACTAATTCTAATATTATTGTTTATTAAGAATTTTTTATGTTTTTAATTTATTTTTTGCTTTTTTTGTCTAATTTTTGTTATTATAGTCAGGTCTGTTTAATCTATAATTTTTTATATTTTTTTTTTATTTTATATATTAATTTATTTTATTTTATTTATTATTTTAAATATAAAATATTTAAATTATATTTATTTATATATATATTATATATTATATTATATATATTTATATTATTATTATTATATTAAATATATATATATATATATTTTTTTTATATATTATATATTATTTATATTATATATAATATACATCTTCTCTTTTTTTCATCATAAGGATCGGAGGGTAGGTGCTGTGAAGTAGATAGATAACTGTACACAATAGTACGAATATATATGTCTAGAATAATCACTTCCTAGGAGCTTCACGGGCAGCGAACGTGATTCCCATCACTATGGCTACTAAGTACAGTGTCGCTTAGGGTTATCATACCTCCTGCCACTAAGGGTGTGGCCACACCATAACATCTACTCTCACACAAACCCAGCTCGCCATTAACTTATCATCTTAGAAATTCTTTAATGATTCACTTTAATTATAAAAAGGGAACGCTAGCATCGTCGCAATATTACATACACTCACTGAATATTTTATCGAATATGCACCTTACAGAATAATACACTACATAGTCCTGAAACTTTCTCTTCTATTATCAACTTGGGAGAGAGATCAACTCAATCCACCATACTCTAAAATTATTTTCTTCAGAATAATCGCATACGTAACTAAACCGACCCATAGTTTCACTAAGTATACTCATTAATAACACCTTCGACGTGACTAACTCAATATAGTCAACCAATACATAGTGTAGAAAATGGTACCTTGAACGCTGATAATCTGTAGCACATTGCACCATGCTATCGTGATGTCTACCGTATTTATCCACCCTATCCTAAATGAGAGAAACAATTTCTCTAGACAATTTATAGCAGAAACCATTCTCATGCCACTCTTCAGAGGCCAATTATTGCACAAATAAAAACTATTTCTTTAAACAATCTCAAACCCTCTGCATTTATATTTAGTTGATCTATTTTATTTTGATAGCAGACATATAGTATCAATATTAAAATTAAAATTATCGAACTCACAGAACTTAACCACCAGTATGATATCTCCAGCCTGCTAGCCCAGAAAAAAGCCACTCTCACTATAACAATTACAGTACCAGGAAGATGCCGACAGAGTCGTCGATGAGGCGGTCTTCTGCACCACAAAACCAAACTCATTGAACTAAACGTGAAGTCACACGGTATTAACTTTACTATTCACCGTCTTACTACCCACTCTGCACATTCCTACTGCGAGAGCACGCTTCTTAAATCAAATAACATGCTCTCCAGTAGCATGCACGCGCGTGTATGCAGAAGCTATCTGGCAGCAGCCAATCCACTGCATAAATATCCTACCAGAATAAATAATTAATCGGTCCAGTATCTAGTGATGACCTAGCTAACATTTTATTGATCATCCCTGTATAAGAGATTTACGCTAAACAAAAAGTAAAGGCACGAAAACAAAAATTGTTGATCTATTAAGTAAATCTATCTCCGGACAATATTAAGCAGCGATAGGCCAGGGAATAAAAGAATCGTAAAAAGTTCGAGTTCGAACGCACCCTCTAAAGCAAAGCGGTCGAAGTCGATGAAAATTTCGAAAGCGTCGCACGCGCCGCCCCGACCCTGCACTATTTCGGAAAAAAACTAAACAAAAAGTATGAGCGAAGAGCGTAGCGCGAGAAGAGCAACACCAAAGTAAGCCTAATCATAAAACGCTCCATCATCTGGGATCCTCCAATTTTCTGTAACCAATCGTATTTTTACAAACAAGTGACGCTCAAAACTTCAAAAAAACCAAAAAACATAGTAATGTCTTTGAACCGCGCATACGATGTCACGTAATCTCACCAATTTACTTGGATTTGTTGTCGTATTCAGACACTTAGCTCATTTCCATTTATTTATACACAGCGAAGATGTATAAGAAAGCTATGACCACGATTAACCGCGAACGACAGGACACATATTGTAAAAATAACATCACCGCACGCACAGAGGCTAGATTAGATATTAAATTGATATTAAAAATCCATCCAACGGTTTGCGTATCTACATAACTCAATGCTATATATCTCTACATCGTCAGCGCCGTAAGCCAGTCTAACGACCAAGCAATAGACACTAGTGTGCTCAGGATTGCGCGAGCCAAGTCAGGTCAGTTCTCAACAGTGAACGAGTCGCATCCTCGCGTAACAGTATCGAATTAAGCAGCAAATGTATTAGAAATGTACATCCAACCTAGACTAGCCTGAGTGATGCACGTACTGATTTTCCTACGAACTAAATATCGAGTTATGACGAAAATGAAGATTGTATATGATGGTTCAAATAGTAACTTATTATGGATAATAAGTGCACGTCAATTTAATATATTTATGCAACCAGGGTAAAGGAAGAATGGATAGATGTTCAGAATATAACGAAAATATGAATCGTGAGTGATGTTATATATACAGATTAATAAATATTATATTTTTATTCATTAATTATATTTATAATATTTTTATATTTACTTATTTTATTTTTTTTTTATTGGGGGGTGAGGGGTAATAAAATATATAATATTATCCCTCAGTAGAATTAAAATCCCAATATGAGAGAAGTAAACAAGAGTCATTATCAGATTGACGCAAAATCCCTACGCTGAGGTGATATAATGAAAAAGGAACATGAGAGCAAGAATAATTGAACAATTCCATTAATATATCATAAAGGCCTGAGAGAGAGGAGAAAAGAGAAAGTATTGTCGCGGATACCACAATCGAGCATGGAACTATAGGAGTGAGAAGACAATAACAGGACATAATATAGCTTGAGATCACAAAATACTAAATAAATATTAATTTTCGTTAATCAAGGAGGGCTACCTGTGAACCGAAGAATGTATAGAGTTGATAGCGCATAGAGCGGTGCCATACGAGCAGTCAGCGGTGAATGTGAAAAAATACCTGTAGTGATACGAGAGAGTCTCAGCAGTAAGCGCAGTCAGTAACTAGCAAGTACGGCGGCGGGAAATATGAGCGTGGAATAAAGGGGTGGTGATTAGACGATACACATAGAAGGTATGCACGATCTATATAGATATTAAAATATACACTGAGTTTACATTAACCGACCTTTTATTTGGTCTCACCCTTCTTCAAGCAGTAAGAGGATTAGTGTCACTATAGATATTGATCGACATCGGAGTATATAGAAGGAGCGATGTATATAAGACACATGGAGAGTAAATATATAGAAGGTTCTAAGTTTCCGAAATAGTTTATTTTTTGCTGGAGGAATAAGTAAAATACAGGACCAACCTAAAAACAGATGTAGATGAATTCACTTAAGTACTAATCTAGGAACATTTACGGTGATCGACTGAGAAAATTAGGTAATTCACGCGATTACACGGCAGGGTAGTTAAAACCAGATATTATGAAAGGAGAGTCAAGAGATGTGTCTGAAAAGCCAGGAATAAACGAGGATTGAAGGGTCTCTTTTATTTCCGCACCAATTTATGACTGTTGCTGATCGCGTGCTTAGCAATCAGACTGGTAGTGAAACTACCGGAAAGGCACTCGAATAAAGTATTCATGCTCTCGAATAACACAATATAGATAAAATTTCTAAGAAGGATGAGGCAAGTCGAGACAGAGTGCATCACAGGTGTATGATTCTAGTAGGGCCCTCACTGTTTTTTGTTAGTCAGTTATTAGTAGTATGTTTATGTTACACGCACATGTCGGCGAGCTTGTGACACGAGTGTGTAGTTGGTCTGAAGTGGAATTATTTATATCTGCAATGTGAGGGTTTAAAGATTACCGCAGAGCGAGAGGGCGGCAAGGCGAACAGTGACGAGAGTATTGTAGTTTGCATGAGAGGACTATGGTTCTAATGTATGATAGAATTATGTTGATATAAATGCATCGAAAGATATAGAAGATTAGGATTCTTAAACAATGAATTTTCCGAGGGAAAAGAAGCAGAGAGTAGATTATGTGAAGAAAAAATAAAGAACCATTTGTCCCTAATATATTAAAGGTAAATTCGTGAGAAGAACGAGTTAATACCATTTAGATGTTTATATTATATAAATCTAGTATACGGTATGTTAGAAGGGCCTTTAGATTACACTCGGTCTAGAAAGAGGCAGAGATGTCATCAGTTCGAGAGCCGCTTAAATTGAACTACAAGAGATTATGAAGTAAGTATTAACTGAGACAATTTAATGATAATTCTTGAAGTTTTATTGTTCGAGTAATTATATAATTAAATAAGCTTCAGGGTAAACGACATTTTGTCATATATTAGATTTTCATATTTATATATATGTGCATAAACCTGTATATAATCTCAAATTTTAGTATATATCGGACTCAAAGTAAATAAGTGTTATGTATTATACAACTCGGACGTATGCGCGCAGAATTCAGATCTTAATTTATTTTGTAATGTATTATAAACTTCTTATATGTCGAAGTCATAGGTTGTTGAATTCTTTGTTGATTTGCATCACGACATTTCTAACGTCATATCACTGACGTCCGAGATTTGAATACAATATTCATTATGGAAAAAGTAAAATGGCTCCACAGTAAACCATAAAAATCTCGTTTATTTAACTGTACCTCAAGCCATCCTCTCAGTATCATAAGCGAGTTGAAAAAACAATACAAATATTACCTTAGTGTCGCCATCGATACGGAGCATAGAGATTCACATTTCAATTTTCATGCAACAATTTTCTCATGAGTATATAATAGGAACGTATTCTTCAACAGAGAATCGGTATATACAGTCTATGTCCACCTTTTTACCTCAGGCTGTGCTGGAATCATTTTTCAGAGAACCAACAAAATAGAGGGTGTACGCAAGGGAGTCGCACAATATTTGACCCGAGCAGGAGCAAATACCATGGTTGGGAGGCTTTTCCTGAATCTATTTAGATTTAGTTCATAATAGAATACGGGGCGACTTTGGTAGAATTCTTTACCGACAGAGTATTTAGAAAACTAACGAGGAAATCCCCTGCCTGGGATCCGCCGCAAGAGAATCTGTCATAGCATATAGGATTATCTACATGTGCTCTCTTTAACCGATATGTGTATAGGGAGCAAGAGTTTACAGAACTATCTTTCCTTCTGGTACGATTATATTTTTGAATGTATGAAAGTGTCTAGATTCAAAAAAATATTAAGTGAAAAACGCCTTCTTAATCGTGTGTACAAATATTTATATATGCTTTCTGTTTCACGCTACGTAATCTTTGTAGCCTCCCTTTGAGGTATGGTCAGTCTATTGAGAGAATGATGTTTACTTCGCGCAGGACCGAAATACTTTTCTTCGAGCGGTCTAAACGACAATGTTTAAATTTAAGCGAAAGATCGAAATTATTCAAAGAGGAGCGCGTTGACGAAGCAGAAGACATCCGTTACCTCGAAATCTCTTATTTCATTATTGTGTAAAAAATATTTTAAGCTTACTTATTAGACTTATTCTCTTTTATATTAATAATTATTTTTTATCTTGAATTTCATTGTCCATATATTTGTATTTTATATACTCGAGAAAATACTAAATATGAGCATCAAAACGAAATACTTGTCTATATTTTACATTTTCATTTGTCAATCTTCTTTTGATTACTTCTTTCTTGGTTTTCTTCTTCTTATTTACTTTTTTTATTACTATACAATATTATATTCCTTCAATACATTTTTATCCCCCTTCTTAATATTATATGATTCTATCCGTCTTTTAGACCCTAGTCCTCTCACTTCGTTCCCGTATGCAAACCCCGCACCGTTACCACCCTTCATAATATATATCGCGGTTTCTCGCCAGAAGAATATTAAAATGTAATAAAGGTTGAGAGGAGCACAATTGTTGTTCACAGCTCTCAGAAATACACAGTATTGATACAAATATCGGAGGCACAGAGAATTATTTCTAGATAAAATACTACAAATAAACCACACACTACACTCAATGAGTGGAACAATGAAAGAAGTCTATTGAGTAGGTTCATAACTAATGTGATATGAACCTTTTCTACGAGAATATAATTGTGCGAGTTGTACGAGACGTATATAGTACTCAATCTTACTTATTATATTTGTACGAATTTCATAAATTATTAATATTATAGCGCAATCTAGATAAGGTTATGAAATCGCATACCCATTCATTAGTTTGCGACATTTTTATTAGGCCTTAATGGCACAAATTTTGACAATCTCTTTTTCTCTCTCGCTAGTTATTACGCTCCTAAACTAAAGAATACTAATTAGACTATATTGTAGAAATTCTACCGATGATAGTCTGTTCACGAACAGTCAAGAGTTGTTTAAATTTTTTCTAAACAAGTTCCTCAGAACAATTTTTTCCTAATAAGTATTCCGAGTTTTCCGAGTGCAAATGCAAAATAATATATTTTTAAATATTGTGAATGCGAAAGTCAATGCGAAAATTTAAAAAGCATGCGAATATATAATATATATATATTATAGTATAATATATATATATATATATATATATATATATATATTATATATTATATATAATATATATATAATTAATATAATATAATATATATATATATAATATATATATAATATTATATATATATATATATATATATATATTATTATATATATATATAATTATATATTATGATATTATTATATATATATTCTTTCACACCTTCTCAATAAAAAAAATTAGTCGCTGGAATTGTACAGTTACAACAATTTTAGCTTTTCTTATGATTTACAAAATTAAAGATATCGTACGGTGTTATTAAAGTACTGCACGCAAAAGTGTTTATAGGGTAGTTTGGAAAATAGATAGCGGGAGTATGTTCCAGACTTTACCAGTCATGTAAGATTGAACATAGCTGTTAAGACTGAGGTCAGAGAGAGCATAGAAAAAATATGAGACTGTGTAGAAAGGTGTGTCGCAAGAACCCTTCTCAATGGAGGAGGTAATGTGATTGAAGAGCTCAGAAAGCAGTGTCCCGTTTATAATAAATAACGATGAAATAAAGAGGGTGATGCAACAATTCACTTGATAAGACGAAAAGCCTAGACTCAACCATTTAAAGAGGAACAGTGTGAGTTAATCACTCCCAAGAATGAGTGAGGCATACTCGTATACAAGGGCAAAGACCCCCGGTAAATATCAAACTGAGGTGGCGTTAAGAAATTTCTGAATGGTTGCCTCAGAACACCCAACCCTTTTAGAAGCTTGTTTAAAAAGAGAAGTACTATGAACCTTCCAATTAGGTCACGAGAAAAACTAACACCAAGAATATTGAGGCAGACGAAGATTTTGAGTTATGTGTTTCAAAGAAGATGTTATAGCCATGTGAAAAATTTATGTGGAGTGGAAAGTGGAGGAGGCTGAGCTTTTGAGTATAATGAAAAACAAACCTTGTTCTCATGCCTCAAAGGAAATTCGAGAGATCAAGATTCTAGTTGATCCAAAGGGGCCCTTCTAGCGTGAGCTAATTTTTGTTGAAAAAGGACGTCTATCAAATGAGGGTAGTAATGAAGGGGTGAAGTCTTCGACATTGGAGTAGATGTGTGATAAGCAATAAAGAGAGGTATACTTATGAAAAGTAGAAAAGAGTTAAAGACATACCAGAAAACTTTCGTAATCATCTCTGCTATTTAAAGTAATTATTAAAAGGCTGAGCGATGGCATTCACCAAAAATACTGAAGAAGAGAGGACCGCAAGAGACATAAAAGCATTGGCGAGCCAGAGAAGAGATTAGAAGAAATTGAGATGTTTTTTAAACCTTCCTGCTAAGGGTAGATTCGAAAACCTATAGAAAGAACGAAGTTAGAGAGATTTAGGCGATAATTTGGGGGTTGAGGATTGGTTCCCTTTTTTTGTTACAGGAGCACCTTTCCAGCAGAAAAAAAGGCCAAAGTAGAAAGAAAGGAACAAAAAAATAAAAGCAGAGTAAGAGTTGAAGTTTTGAATGTACAAGTGTCAGAAAGATCTTAGGAGGAATACATCAGAACCGTAAGTACTTTCTTAGTGAGTCAAGCTCTAAAGCAGAAAATAGCAATCTTTGAAGAGAAGTTACATTATTAGCATAAATATGTTGGAGGTAGGTGGAGAAAAAGGAATATCACTGGAAATCGTCTATGGTTGGAATTAGAAGGAAAGGGTTGAAGCAAAAAGTTTAGCTTTAGTGGAAGTTAAACGGCAGTTAAGCTTTCAGAAGCTAGTTGAAAAAGAAAGGGGAAGAAGCAAATTAAGATTTAACATTTTTTGAAAATATCAGATATTACGTGAGGGAAGAGGAGCCAGTAAGATTAAGATTTGCATTTTCTACTGAGAAAAGAATTTTTTTGGTGTCATGGAAAATAGATTTTGCACGATTTCCTGATGAAATATAAGCAGACATGAGATTCATGTAGTTTGAAAGAAGGTAATTTATCTGTAATGTCCTAACATTGTAGGGTCCCTGTGGCTAATAGCACGAGAACAAGCAGAGTTAACCAGGTTATCTAGTTTAGTTGATGTAAGTCATGGGGTACAACGCCTCACATGGCCAGAGAGGAATTAAACTTAAGCGCTTGCACACTCCGAGAGACCCTTTCCACGGAAGCTGTAGTCATTCATAGCAAATATGGTAACAATTTGCAGACTGCACGTTGCAGTACCGAGAATGTGACAAAACGTTTCTCCGCCGTAAGCTTGGGGGGTCTTTCCTGCGGATACGATGATATCCCATAGATAGACAGAAAACAAGAGATATGAGAGTGATTCGGAGGGACCCAGGAGGAAAGAATTGAAGAACAAGATAAGAATTAGGATTAGGAAAAGGTCTGAATGTTGGGTTTCATGCTCAAATGCGAATCGGAGATACGAGTAGAGGAACTGCACTAACTTCTCAGGGTAATTCTGGATAGAAAAGCCTAGCAAAGTTCATAAACTTTATCTTGAGAATTAGAGAAAGCAGTTGGCCGTGGAGAACGTTGAAATAAACAAAGAATTGATGATTTCAGAGAAAGTGAAGAAGAGAGAGAAATTGTTTCTATATTTATTATGACAGGTTATAAAGTTGCGCCATTAGGTAGAATAATTCGGAAAAACTTCAAAATCAAAGTCCCGGGAACAAACGATTGCACACATTGGCACAACTGCCTTTGTCTGAAAATAGAGGGAAGAAATAGTAGGAGTCCAACAAAGTAGAGCTTGAAGTCGGAACGCTTAAAAACCTAAATTTCGGTTAGGAATACAGATGAGGTTTAGAGTAAGGAAGAGGTGATGTTCAACAAAAATGAAAATTAGATTTAAAACCCGATTAAGTTTGCCAGAAATTTAAAAAGAAATTCGACTGTACATCAAATAGGCCGCAATTCCGGTGAAGGTACCAATCCATCAACCGGAGGTTATAATGGCATTTAAATGGTGATGATTAGTACGGGGTTAATTTTTGGGAATACCCCTATAAAGCTTCTCCAAGGCTATTCGGGTGGCTGACATTTTACAACCATTTTTTTATTTTCTTTTTTAAGAGGTAGTGTTGTCCTGTAATTGTATTTTTATGGATGTGGTGTATAAGGGAGAGCTTACTTCCATCGTAAAAGAAAATGGATATGAGCACAAAAGAGAAGAACAATTGGGGGTACTGGTGTGCCATGGGATGTACTCTAAAACTCCATATGTGCTCAATGGTGGGTAATCTCTCAATCGCTTAAGAGCGCTTTACTACTTCCTTCTCATATAATATATATATATATATATTATATATAATATATATATATAATTATATATATATATATATATATATTTAATATTATATATATATATATATTATATATATATAATATATATAATATATAAGTAATATATATATATAACCGGTGGCGGTGCGGTGCGTGGTGCGCAAATTTTGGTGCGGTGCGGTTGGTGCGCTGTGGTTCGCTCTCGGTGCGGTGCGGTGCGGTGCGACTGCAAAAGAGCCGGTGCGGTGTGTGGGTGCGGTGCGGTAGGATGATGGGTGGTGCGGTGCGGTGCTGGTGCATGACCTCCCGGTGCGGAGCGGTGTGGTGCGCAAAAATCCGGTGCTCGGCCAACACTAATATATATATATATATATAGGTTCATTTTGCCACTTTGGCTAAATAATATATTAAAGTTGTTTACATATTATTAACCACCACACTTTAAGCTTTCTTACGGTTTATAATTTATTTGTATAGCTACATAAAATCACTAAAAACTTAAATAAATAATAAAGGGAATTTACACAAAGTTACGTCGTTCTGTGCGTGAGGCAAAAACAGAGTCCAAACAATTGACCCAGAAATGTGAATTTAAAATCTATTTAGTTCCCATTTCAATAAAAATCATTGGATCGCCTTGCATGTATCTTTAATATTTGATGGGAATAATTAAACATATATTGATTTCATAGGTATATTAAAACATATGTTAATTTGAAATTTACATTTACTATGCGTATAAATGTAAGTAAATTTGATTGAGAGAATTTTCGTTCAAGATAAGGAATTAGATATTTAATTATATCAATAAATATATAATATTACGTGCGCGTGTAGATTTATTTCACCTACATGTTTCGACAGCTGTTCGATGGAATAGAAGTACTTAGAATTAACATAGAGTAATTTTAGTTACTTTATTTTTATGTAATTCTCTCTCTCTCTCTCTCTCTCTCTCTCTCTCTCTCTCTCTCTCTCCTCTCTCTCTCTCTCTCTCTCTCTCTCTCTCTCTCTTCTCTCTCTCTCTATCTCTTCTCTCTCTTCTCTCCCTCCGTCGAAACTCTCTCTCTCTCTCTCTCTCTCCCTTCTCTCTCTCTCTCTCTCTCTCTCTTCTCCTCTCCTCTCTCTCTCTTCTCTATCTCTCTTCTCCTCCTTCTCTCTCTTCTCTCTCTGCTTCTCTCTCTCTTTCTCTTCTCTCTCTTCCTCAGCATTGTATCTCTCTCTCTCTCTCTCTCTTCTCTCTTCTCCTCCTCGCCTCTTTATCTCTACCTCCTTCTGGCCCCTTCCTCTCTCTCTCACAATATATAATATATATATATATATATATATATATTATATATATATATATATATATATATATATATATATATATATATATATATATATAATATATATAAATATATATATATATATAATTATATATATATATATATATATATATATATAATATATATATATAATATAATATATATAATATATATATATATATTATATAATATATATATATTAAATAATATATATATATAATATATATATATATATATATATATATATATATATATATATATCTATATATATATATAATATATATAATATATATAATATATATTGTTTGACTTCTCTCTGAAACTCCGAAACATATACACAACAATTTATAATAAGAGCGCTTAAAAATGGCGGTACTTCTGACCCCTTGCAATCGTCAGTTGAATTGATTAATGAACAATACATTATTCCATCTATATATAAGCGCTTTAAACGCCCCATTGACTTATTCAATTTCAATTTCAAACTTTATTCAGATATTAGAAAAATTACATTTATTTTAACTAGTCGCAATATTTACAACTTCATTATAGCAATTAATTAAAAAAAATAATTTCCTAGTATCTGAAATTGGATCTACTAATTGCAACAACAAGTGTCGTGGGTCCTTTGAGTCCGATATATTAATAACAAAAAAGTACAAAATGATAATAAATAAACTATAATAAATAATAATAATAATAAATAATATATATAATATATAATAATAATAATAATACATATAATAATAATAATAATAATAATAATAATAGCAACAACAATAATATTAATAACAACAGTAATAGATTATTAATAAAAACAGATAAAATAGTAATATTTCACAATACTAAATACGTAATAATAATAATAATAATATAATATTAATAATAATAAAAATAATAATAATAATAATAATAATAATAATAATAAAAATAATAATAATAAATAATAATAATAATAATAATAATAATAATAAATAAAATATATTTTTTTAATAATGGAAATGGAAAAAATAATTCTAACATACTAAACCTAACATAATTAAAATAATAAAATAATAAAATAATATAAAATAATAATATAATAATAATAAATCAATAATAATAATTAATAATAATAATATATAAATATATAATAAATATAAATAATATAATAATAATAATAATAATAATAAAAATAATAATATTATCCAAAATGGTATAATAATAACATGGACAAGTATTTGAGAAGCCGACACATCTTTTATGAGTACATCCAGAATAAAATAAGTAATAATAAAAATATCAAATAATAATATTATAATAATAAAATAATTATAGTATATAATAATAACAATACAAAAATGTAAATTTATTAATAATATTAAAAATAATAATAATTAATACATATAATAAATCAAAATATTAACTAATATATAATATATATAATATATAAATAAATATTAATAATAAATAATAATATAATAATAATAATATAGTAATATTATTAGTACTTATTTATATAGCTTTTTTGAGTTTACTTGTAAATGGCAATTTTGTTATAGTATTGGTACTTATTTATATAGCTTTTTTTGAGTTTACTTGTAAATGATATAAGAGAATTTTCATTTTTTAATTCTTGAGTTAAATCGTTATAGACTTTAGCACATTTATAACTAACTGCTTGTCTAGCTTTTTCTAACCTATAGAAAGGAGGATTTATGTGAGCACTATTTCTTATATTTATATCTCTTTGAATTTGATTATTATGAAAGTTAGATATTTGGAAGTTACATTCCTTATTTTGTAGTATCTTGTGCTTGTTCCTTTAATAAAGATAGCTTCAAAAGGTCTTCAAATTGTAATATTTTAAGTTTTTTAAAGTTGCCCGGCGGCAGAAGCGCCGCTTTTTAATCGTTATGGTATAAAAGTGTCTTAAGCCTCTAGGGGACTTTGTCTGTGTAAATAAGTTATTTTTTGTTTAATTTTTTTATTTTTTTATTTTTGTAGAAAATGACGTAAATAATATTTATACTTCGAGATGGAATTTGCTAAAATTAAATGAAACATGAAAAAAATTAAAAATAATAAAATAAACGTTAATAGCAAAAAAAATACAACAATCTATTTCATAACTGATAAGACGAAAACGGGGGTTGGGGTCGGTTAGAGCAGCTGAAATTAAGATTGGGTATGACGGTTGAACGATATATATATATATATATATATATATATATATATATATATATATATATATATATATATATATATTATATACATACAATTATATATATATATATATATTATATATTATATATTATAATATAATATATATATATAATAATATATTATAAATATATATATATATATATATTATATTATATATATATATAAATATATATATATATATATATATATATATATATATGTATATATATATATATATATATATATATAAAGAAGTGAAAGAATACCCTAACATAAGCGACCGCCGCCTTGTAAATGAATGGCATCTGGGTACGGAGTTCCCCGTTGTATTACAGTTTTAATTCAGATCTTAAAAAAAATAATAATAAAATAAAATAACTGCAGCAAAATAAATGAACTGAAAATTGAACCCTACGGTATCCTATCGTATAAAAATCAACACTGATAACGTGAAAACATGAGACTACTTGTGTCTATAATTTAACACTTGCAGGAGTAATATAAAAAGGAAACATGATTGAATAATTCTTAAAAAAAATGGAAATAATAATAATAATAATAATAATAATAATAATAATAATAATAATAATAATAATAATAATAATAATAATAATAATAATAATAATAATAATAATAATAATAATAATAATAATAATAATAATAATAATAATAATAATAATAGCGTGATCCAGATATATATTTTTTTCTTTAAAATATTTTTTAAGGCTTTTTATATCCCGTGAAATATTGTCAAGAAAAAAAAAAAAGAGAGAGAGAGAGAGAGAGAGAGGAGAGAGAGAGAAGAGAGAGAGAGAGAGAGGAGAGAGAGAGGAAAAGAGAGAGGAGAAAGAAAGAGAGAGAGAGAGAGAGAGAGAGAGAGAGAGAGAGAGAGAGAGAGAGAGATTATACAACTTGATACCCTTTGCATTTTTTTCTTCTTCAGAGTTATGTATCACAACAAAAAGCAGCAGCGGCAGCAGCAATCATCTCAAGACCAGATTTTCAAGACATCGACTTCGATACCTTGTGATATATTCCGTACGAAGGGATTTTGAACGCCACCATAAAATTTTTATTTTAGTGAAAATACATTTATTTATTAACGTGAATAAATTCCGAAAGGGTAATCTACAAACATGGCTGCAAATTTCTTACCCTTCAAGTCCGGATTCTTCTAGAGAATTCTTAACCCTTTCGTGCCCAAAAAACATCTAATAAAATTGCCTAATTTCTATTGCCTCACTGCAGGGATTTAAATATTCTTAAAACAATAAATATTTATAAGATAACATTTTTAATTGCTCTTAAAAAATATTTTAAGTATTTTCCCCTCAGGTGGATAAACATATTTCAACTAATTTTGTGAATATGTTGGAAGGATATGCAATTTTGAAATATTCCACAAAGTGGTTTGGTTAAATAACGCCAACTTTTTGGATAATCACAAGTTTATGACGCAATTTTGGTAATCACAAAGTTGTGTTTGGTTAAATGACGCAATTT